>VZTB01003133.1:419338-479767 GCA_013397245.1 Thryothorus ludovicianus | reverse complement strand
GGGCGGAGAGACAGACAGACAGCGAGAGGGGCATGTCTGTTCGTGGCCACTGAGGGCCGGGGGCCTCGCCCGGCCCTGCCGGCGTCTCCCTGGGGAAAGCCGAGGGACAGGACCCTCAGAGCTGCCTGTTCAGAGCAAGAGCGGGCTGAGACCCCCCCCGTCTGGCGGGCAGGACGATTTTGGCTCCGGCCAACTCCCGCCTTGTAAAGCTTTCCAGAAAAGCTGAAAGTGCCTCTTTCTTGCAGGTTTCCTCTTACAAGACCTGATCTTTGCAAGAAGTGGGAAGCTGCTGTTAAGAGAAAAAACTTCAAACCGACCAAATACAGCAGCATTTGCTCAGAACACTTTACCCCCGATTGCTTTAAGAGGGAATGCAATAACAAGCTCCTAAAAGAGAATGCTGTGCCCACAATATTTTGTTACACTGAACCTGGTGAAAAGGTAAACCCAAAGTATCCATGGCTGCAGGTGCCAGAATGTGTTGTGTGTGTCACTGGTCACAGCGTGGCAGGGAGAGGATGCATGCTGGGAAGGATGAAGGCTGGCAGGATGCTGAACTTGTGTACCTGGGAGGCTGTGGTGACCGAAGCACCTCCAACAGTTGTGCTTGTTTTCTGTGAGGCTCTCTCAGACTTTGGAGTGCAGTGTTGTACTTGCTCTGATCTGCTAATGTGTCCACTTAATTCAGCATCCATGTGCTGAATTAAATGGAATGGCAGCAGAGTAAGAAGGTATTGCACTGTAGTTAAACTTCCACAGCATTTCCTGCACATTCAGAGTCTGAGAGAGCCTTCATTAATGCTTGGGAATGGCACTTACTCTCTTCCCATGGCTGATGGCTACTGCTAGCATTGAAGACATGGTGGATGTTAACTGTGAAACGACTGGCCTCTTTAAGAGGGCTCTGCTCTCTGGCTTTGCAAAGTTAATGGTAGAACCTTACCTACACCTGCTGTCTGTTCTGAGAGCACGTCTTTGCCTTAACCTTGTGTTCAAAAGCCCTGACTTCTGATGGTAGAGTCTTCTGTGTGAGATATTCTTCCCTTCACTGTGCCACTAGAGCAAATTACTGTGAGATGCAAGTCACTTATGAGTTCTAGCTTCTTGATGTGATAATTTCAAGACAAGAATGGAAAAGATTGATTTTTGACTCCTTTAAAGGATATAAAATATTTGATCTCTTACCACTGTGTCGTAGAGAAAGTGGCAAATGAGGCAGTGGTAGATAGAGTAGATCTGAGGAGCAAAATACTTAAATGGGATGAAGTGCACAGAAGAAAACTCAGATTTTTCTTGTTCTATTTTTCTCTTTATATACAATATTGGAGTGCTGCAGAAATAAAAAGGCAACACTTTTGAAAATTGAAAAGTGGCTAATAACAAAAAAGAGACTATAAACAGAATGTAAACAAGGAGACAGACAATTTACAGGGAAATATGGCTGGTTTTTGTTTGATTACACTTCCTTGCTTATCTGTGCAATACACATTTTCTTCATTATGTATAAAAGACTTGAAAATTTTTTTACAGTCTGAAAACTGAATGGGTGTATAGGGTAGTCTGCAAAAGTACTGTTGGTGCAGCAGGATTAGTAGTGACCCATGTTCCCAATTTCGCTGTCATACGTGGATCTACAAAAACACTGAAGAGTGAGTGCCTTTTAATTCTGAAGGATTCAGCTCTATTCTTATTTCTCTCATGGCACTTTTGAATAAATTGCCACATATCTTCAAGTAACAATGTAATAACAAAGAATAATAGTGGTTGTCTTGGAATTGAATCCACACTGATTATGAAATACAGGTTTTTATCTTTCATATGTAATTTGGTATACTTTCTTTACTTATGTCTTAGGAGAAGTATTTATTGGCTGGAAGAAGTAATTAGAAGTCACTGATAATGTCACAGAGATATCTAAGATCTGTTCTCTGATATATTGTGACAGTAATAATTTGTATACAGAGGTAGCATATGCTCTACAGCTTCAAATAGAAGTCTCTGTGAATTCAGCAGTCCAGCAGTGACCTGATTTTTGCTTTTGTTTCTAGCAAGAGTGAATTTCTTTTAGCTGGCTCTACCTTTGCCTTGTAGGGTTTTTTTGGTAGAAAAATTTAATAGTGACAGCTGATAGGGTCAAGCTCTTTAGAATACTCATATGTGAATTAGGCAGGCTAACAGCAGTAGTTTTTTATAACTGAGAAATAAGATTGGTAGTTGGCTGATTTTGTACTTTTATGTGATCCGTTACATTTGAGTCCCTGTTAAACTTCCCTTTAATGCCAATCACCACTTTTCTTCAATACCAATCACCAAACTGCTTTTACAGTTACTGTCTGCCAAGTGTTGTAGTGTGTATAAGAGACACTCACACATCTATCTTGCTTGCATGTTAAGTCAAGAAAGTTAATGATAGGGCCTTCAGATCTGATAAGCTTGGTATTTTGATGGTGAGGACTGTTTCCTGTTCTTAAAATCAATATTTTCCTGGTCCTTACACTTTTCTTTGTACCAATAGTATTGGCAACAGGTGGGTAGGTAGAAAATGTTTTCAGTGCCGCTTTTACGGAGAATGTTTTAAGCTTTCTTTTTAATAGGCAATATACAAGCTCTTTGGTGCTTTTTCAATCAACCTGTGCACAGAAGCATTTCTGAATTATACTGGATTCATTTGGGGAAGAAAGAATCTGATTCTCTGCTCTGGCCTGTACTCAAATGACTTGGGATCTGTGTTGTCCTGGCCTGTACAAATGCATCTATCAAGAGCAATGTGTAAAACCTGCAGTTTTAGCTCCAAAAAAACCCTGCAGTGTAATTAAGCTAATTGATATTTTTCTGCTGCCAAAAGGGAGAACTGTGCTTTGTCCCTGTCCGTTCCATCTGCCAGCTATGCAGTCCTGTTTCTTAACATGACCCAGCCATGGGCACTCCCAGCCCAGAGAGCCAGACGTGTCCTGGGCTGCATCCAGAGCCCCGTGGGCAGCAGGGGAGGGAGGGGATTCTGCCCCTCTGCTCTGCTCTGGTGAGATCCCACCTGGAACCCTGCACCCAGCTCTGGGGAACCAGCACAGGAAGGACATGGAACTGCTGGAGTGAGTCCAGAGAAGGCCAGAAAGATGACCGGAGAGATGAAGCACTCCTCTTAGAGACACAGGCTGAAAAAGCTGGAGATGTTCAGTCTAGAGAAGAGAAAGTGGTAGGGAAACTTCATAGTAACTTTCACTATCTAAAGAGGGCCTAAAAGAAGGCTGGAAAGGAACTTTTTTATGAGGACAGGTAGTGACAGGACAAGGGAGTATGGCCTTAAACTGCAGGAGGGTGTTTAGATTAGATAATAGGTAAAAATTCTTCACTGTAGGGTGATGAGGCACTGGAACAGGTTGCCCACAGAATCTGTGAATGCTCCTTCCCAAGAAGTTTTCAAGGGTTGGATGGGGCTCTGAGCAACCTGGTCTAGGGAAATGTCTCCCTGCCCATGGCAGAGGGTTGTTGACACTGGATGATCTTTAGTGTCATTTCCCACCTAAACCATTCTATAAATCTAGGATTCTTATTTTTTGTACATATCAGGCAGGTCTATCTCATACCTTTTATTGCATTGCTTTGATGTTTAATAATGGACAGAAAATTTATGCAGTGATAGTGGGAGATCAAATAGCTTTCTGTCATTTTAGCAATTATGTTTGATCAAAGAGTAAATATCAAGGATGAGAAGGCTGTTTTGCTGTTGAAGAGCTGTTTATTTTGGTTCACGATGTCTCTTTTAACCAAACCCTTATGCTGTAGCCCAAAACCAGTAACACAGTCTCTCCCAGTTGTTGAGAAGACTGGTCTTACTGTGTCTATCTCTTCTCTGCCAGCCTATCAGCCCACTCAGCAGTTGACCCTTATGCTATCTCAGCAGAAGATTGTCCACTTCTGATGTGTTTTTGATTAAGTTATTTGGTAGGTTCAATTACAGAGTGGTATGATGCAGCAGAAAGGAGGAGGGACAAAGGGCAATGGGATGGTAGCAACGAGTTTACTAGGTCATCTGAACTCTGTTTTAGGGAACTGCCATCTACGTTCTTGCTTCTTAGGTAATTATATAGATTTCAAGAATCTAATCTTCAAAAAACCTACTTGGACATCAAGAGTTTGAGTTTAAAAGAGCCTTTAAAATGAAGCTGTTTAAAAATATGACCAGTGGAGAAACCAGACAAAAGCAGAAATATTTGCCAGTTTTGAAAAGCATGTATTTGAAATTTATTTTATTAATTTAAATCCTGCTTGTTTAAATTTTTCTGGGGCTGTAATAAGGGAGTTGTGTTGCAAAGAATGTTAAGCATAAAAACGTACATTTTTTTCTTGTTCTTTCTAGTCTGAAGAATTTGCAGAGCAGCCAGAAGATCCACTGCCGCCTCCTCCACTGCCACCGCCGCCACCGCCTCCACCACCACCGCCACCACCAGCAGCTCCAGTACTACCACAGTCTCCATCAACTCCTTCTTTTCATTTGTCTCAAATAGATGCCAGATTTGTAGATCCAAGTATTGGATTATTGATGCCTCCTCTCCAGACCCCCAGCAACCTTGCTGTTTTTTGCGATCATAACTACACCGTAGAGGATACAGTCCATCAGCGAAAAAGAATTCAACAGCTGGAGGAACAAGTTGAAAAACTGCGGAAGAAGCTCAAGACAGCACAACAGCGGTGCCGGCGTCAGGAAAGACAAATTGAGAAACTGAGAGAAATTGTTCAGTTTCAGAAAGAAAAAGACATATTGGCAGGAAAAGGCTATGTGATTCTACCTAATGACTATTTTGAAGTTGTAGAAGTACCTGCCTAGCAGTCACGAACATCAATTTTAACTTTGGTAGGCCAAGAAATTTAGTTTAAAAACTAAATTCTTTCTAACTCTATGTAAGACTTTCCAGAATTCTAAAACAGTAATTAAGCAGTCATATAAATAAGATCATATTTTTTCTTCATCGTCATTTCAGTTTGATACACTTTTAATATATTGAAGATGCAAGAATCTCAGAATTAGAATATGCAATTAATTTACAAAATCTGAATTGCTTCCAGAAGGAAAGGATATAAGATTGAAGACACATAGAAATTTACTTTTTTTACAATGTCTGTCTTATGCTTACAGGGGCTGGGAACTGAATCTGGCTGTGAGTGAAGTTTAGGTGGTTGTACACCTAGTGCTTTGTCAAGACTTTTAATATTGGCTTTGGTAATCCCCAGTAAGTAGTTTTCACTGATTTTAGAAAGAACAGAATTAGATCAGCTAACATCTGCAAGTGCTGCAGAAAGATAGATAAGATGCACACTTCAGACTGTGAAAACTTCCAACTTCAGTTTGCTATGCATTTGAAGCACTGCAAAAAGTCTAATTCCTGTATCCCTTTGGGTGAGGTATGTAAATGAACCTCTTATTTTGGAGTAACTGTTCACCACGTGCGTGTCTTGAGGGCAATGAGAATTCATGAGCATAATTAACAAGACCTGTAGAAACAGCTTTTGTTTTGAGGGCACTTAAAAATAGTCCTGAAGTGCAGGGCTGAACTGAACATGTATGCTACTGCACTGTTGGCAGGATCAATAAGACAATGTACTGTTTACAGTGACTGCTTGCAAAAGGACACTGATAATATACAGCCCCAGTATGTTGTAGAGTTGTCTTCCAATAAACACTGTAACTGGTGGTGTCCTCGGTTTTGAAATCAACTCGCATGTCAACAATAAGTAGCTTCAGGAAATGAAGTAAGTTTATTCTTTATCCAAGGAGTCAGACTTTATGGCTTTGCAGTATGCAGTGGTTTTATTTCGTTCCTCTTTTCACTCCCCAAAGGGCATCCATCAAAGGGCAAATAGGGAACTAGACTTTGGAATTGCTTGGTGCTAGACTGGTTTATAATATCTCAAATGCTGCTGCCTCCTCTTCAGCCTTTTAAGACTCCTTCTAGTAACAGATCTAGCTTGACAAAGTAGTGCAGCAGTTTGCTCTTACTTTCTTATAATTTATTTAGTCAATTAACTCTTTCAAAATGAGAGAAAATGGCTAACCCTAATGTAGGTTTCACAGTTGAAATTCCTGGATATACAAGACATGAGGAAAATTGCTTTTCTCAGTCTATGTCAAACTTGTGTGCGATGTGGGTTCTAGTTCTGATGTTAAACAAACCTTGTTCATGATGGCTTTAAAAGCTTTCTTTAATATCCTGTTAGCGTGACATTTTGAAATATTTCAAACCAGTCTTGATAATTCTGACCTCACTCATGCCATGTGTCTATTTTCCCTACCATTTCATACACTTAAAATGAACAAAAATGCCCATGCTTCCTTTTGTGTACGTTTATTATACCTAATTAAAATTTGGAAAAGCAAATAATGTGTTAGATTTTTAATTACTGTCTTTTATTTTCCCAAGATTCTGCCAAAATTGTCTTGACATTTTGCATTTTTATTTTCTACTAGTTTCCTTGTTTAGATGTTGGGTTCTCAAGCCTTGTTGCTGTTATACTTTGTGTTTAAAATTGGTAAAATTCAAAAGTGACAAGGAAAAGATGTTCAAAAAACTGTTGGTGTGTGTGCCAGATAGCAGATTGTATCTGTTTTCTCTGCAGAATAGCCTGTCTTCTTACTCTGCAGGAATTTCAAGTGTGACTTCTGAGGCACAGAGGATTGCTGCAATACCACTGCCACTCACCTCTGCATCCCAACACTTGGTTGTGTATTGCTGCTACCACCCATCTTATGTTCTCCAGTTCTGGTGCTGGTTGCACCCTTCTGCGGGACACTTCTGCTCACTAAAGCAGCAGGTTTGGCTTGTAGTGGAGAGGCAGCAGAGTGCCAACAGTACCACATCTGATACAAGTTAGAGACAGGGCCAAAAGTGGCGCATGAAGGGAAATAAATCCTCTCTTCTGGGTTCAATGAGCATTATGTCAGCTTCTTCTGAAAATACATGGGTAGCTTCCTACTCTGAATGTTCAGCACTATTTCCACCTGGGCCAAGTTTCCCTGTTCACCCCACCTCAGGCTCTGGCTGCTATGCTTACTGGGCCCTTCCTTTGGGTGTTTTGGTGTCATAACTCTTCAGGGAAGTAGCCGAACAAAACTAAGTCTTCAAGTTAAATTTAAGGTACACTGGTGGATGGCTGATAGATGGTTGGTGTATGGAGTCCTTGTTTCTTTAAGCTGATTGGATTGGTGAAGTTGATTTAACAGCTGACTCAAATAAATGTTTCTTCTATTGAGAGGGTTGATTATTCCTCATCTGGACAGTTTCAGAAGTAATATGATGAAGAGGGGACTGCTGTCCAGTTGTCTTCCTTTCCTCTTATCAGAGGATTTTTCTAAGAAGAGATGCAGCCTATTGACAACAGACTCGAATTTCTCCTGCAGCTGCTATTTTTTTTTTCTTTAAAAAAAAATAAAAATCTTTTTAACTCTTGATGTAGTCATGTCTGGGCTAAGTGTGGACTTTAACAGACCTATAAGGGCTCTCAGTACCACAAGAGCACTGAAGTGGGGAGAAAAGACTGGTACAGAAACAGCTGATTGTATTTTAGCAATTGACTTTTTATGCACTACGCCCTATTCCTCACTCTTTCACAATCTCTCTTGTTTGGTAGCAATATAGGAAGAGAAGATGAAGGGTCTCTGCAACTGGCAAGGCTAGGAAAAGAATTTTAGCTAATGAGTACAATATGTTCCACAAGCATGTGTTAAAATTTTCTCTCATTTTGGGATCTGTTACATCCACACAATCATCTGTTGAAGAGGTCTGCAACAGTTACTGTTTGCATTGGCCACACAGTAGTACCTGCATTAGCACCAATTTCATAAACATCTCTGCAAAAATGTGATTGGGAGTTAAAAAGCAAAGGTTGTAATTGCAGGATAGCATGTGGTTGTTCAAGTGTATGTGAAGTAGCTGACATTTGTTTAAATGCACTTCACTGAAGCCTATTTTATAAACTGAACAATTCAAGCATGTTAAAAAATAACAAAATTGGCAAAAAATGTTCCATCATTAAATTATAGAAAGATTTATTTTGAAATAGGCAGATGCTTCAACAGAGAGGAACTGGAATCACTTCTAAACAGAAGTTTTGGCTTACTTCTCTCTGTTGCCCCAATTCCCCTTTTGCTGTGGCAGAGTATCTGATCTATGTCTAGTGTTTGCTTTTTTTCTTCTTACACCTCTGCCAAGTATTATATTTCCCTGTCTAACTGGAACTTTTCAAACTCAGAGGTATATTTCATGGGGAAAAAAAATGAATAGCTAAATACCTGAATTACTTCTTGTCATGCTGAGGGAGTTCTTTGTCACTGCTCTGTTTACTCCTGCATTTCCAGTTACCATCTTGTCTATGTCATTACTGGTGCGGTCTTAAAAACTGTGGCAGCAAATTAAGGAAATCAAAATGTCCAAGCAATCTTCTGTCTTGCTGACATTTCATTTTCCTTCAGCTCTGTTAGGATTTAAGGCCTTGGTGTTTTTGGTGTGAATCGTGAAGGAGTTCTCTTGCAGCTGAAGAAAGTGAAAAGCAAGTCTCACTCTGAGTGTAGGAAGAAGGAAAGGAAAATAGTTGCTTAGGTAAAACTCAAGCCTCAACAGCGTCTGAGTACTTTCCAAACCCCTCCTGTTACTTGCTTTTCTGGACCCAGGCAGTTATTTCTATTTGCCCTTTTGCTTGCTTTCTTTCTTTCATGAAATCTGTTTTAGGTTTTAGTCTGTAGCCTTATCTATTTCCTGACAGCTTACACCTTCATCATGGCTTTGGCAGGGTGGAAAGGGGTGAGCTATAGTCTAATTTTAGCCACCAAAACACAATCTGCTGAAGCATGTTGATGACTGCAAATTCAGGTATGCAACTCCTGCTGTTTTAAGCACAGCAGTTTATTTGCCATACTCTGCCACAATAATGATTTGTTTATAAATGAGAAAGAGAAAAACAGGATATGTGACTCAAAAATATTACAGCAATTGCTATTAGAGATTTCCCTTTGTGCTTGTTCAATGCTTTCAATGGAAATTTTATCTTCATGTAGAGATCTTTGACAGAACTGCAGCATTGTATTGCACAAAATTGGCAGAGGGCCTTATAGTGTTACATAGACTGAAAAAGTTAAAAAATGGGCAAAAAAATGTGTTGCGAAGTTGCTGTTTAATCCACTATGGCTCACTTGAAACAGTTACCAAAAAGTCATATTAAAAATTCCTAAATTAAAGAAAGCATTTAAGTCAGTTACTGAGAAGAAAAGGTTCAAGTACCTCTCTTGAGAGTAGTTACATTACATCGTCAAAATTAAATTATTAATTAAGTCTGTTCACAGTCTTGCCACGGTTAGTTCATTTAATGTTGAGTATCGGGCTTGTTGTGCAAAATGAGCCACTGATAATCCTGTAGCTGCCTCTTCCTATTGCAAAGGGCAACTAGATTGTAGATCCTGGGCTCACACATTACGAGAATTTGTGAAATGTGATTGTCCTCTGCCTCTTAACAGGCTCCAGTGGTCTTTTAGTTAGGGATGGGTATAGAGAACAATATCAGACCAGTCATTAGAGTGTTTGTTTGGTTTAATTTTTGTTTGTTCATTTGTTTGTTTGTGGTTGTGGTGATGGTGGTGGTGGTGCTGCTGGTGATGGTGGTTTTTTGTTTGTTGTGGTTTTTTTTCTGTTTGTTGGTTTGGTTTTTTTAAATTCATGGAGAATTTAAGCAAATCAGGCAGGCTCCTCATTTCTTTTCAGGTTTCATTGGCTGTCACCATTAAAGATATAGAGTCTGAGGCTGTACTAGTCATCTGTAGAAGAACCAATGCTCCAGTATTTGAGGCTGTGGAAGATGTGTGACTTTCTACTGGGAGCTTTTCAATTCAATGACCTGGGACAGGTAATCCAGAAAAAGGAAGAGGTCTTACCTCCGGTAATGGTCTCTTCTTTTGTGTTGGGCTCATTTAGTAGCCTGTAGCTATAGTCCAATACTCTCTAACCAAGTTCTCTTAGATGTATCCAGGACTTTGATTTAGCAGAATGTTACAGCAATATACTGGAATCGCAGTACAATCACAATATAGCAGCTGCAATATCAATGGAATCACAATTCAAATATACTGTCCGAATTCCCATTAGTGGCCTCTAAATGCTTGCTGTCATGACATTGTGTACTCATAGTTACTGGGAAGAAAGACGCAGGTTAGACCACGCTCAAGCCAGTTACTGTCTTCCAAACTGATTTTTTGAGTTGTCTATTTTCTACACTTTATATTGGGCTGAGTCACATACACACTACCCTCCCACGCTGGCCTGGCTAGCTCAGGCAAACATTACTCTTGATTAATTATTTCAGGGAAAACTGTTATTCAATCTTAGGACAGAATGATGCAGCTGTACGCCTAAAGCAAAGTTTTCTATCCAGTCCCTCTTGTGCTGAGATAATTTCATCTTTCTTTATGACAATTCATTGTTTTTCCTTACATTCTTCCTTCAGCATATCATTCTTGCCTATCTCCTTTGAGCATTCCTCCATTGCAGGGGTCAGTCACTCATCCTCATACTTTTCAGAAATGTCACTCATGTATTTTGCAGAAAAAGTTAATTTTTTTGTCTCCAGAAAGGAAGACATTTTCAGAGGTGATACTTCTTCTATATTTAGAGGAAGAGATCTTGTTCTTGGCTTAAGAAATCCCAAGACTTTCACCTGTACTTACAGGTTTGTGATAATAACCACACGTGCTCACCCTGAGAGAATGAAGTTTTGGATGTCTACTTTTACAGCTCAGTCCAAATTTCTGGTTTTTTGTTGGGTTTTTTTTTTTTTCCTTCTTTATTTTGTATTGATAGGATCAGACTCTTCATACATCACTTCAGTGATGCTGAAATGCTGTCAGGTCCAGAAGAATACTGCCTGCATGTAAAGAAAATCTAAAGGGGGAGTTATTCCCAAGCTGTGAACCAGCAAGGTGGAGTCTCACAGCTCTCACAGGAGGTCATGTGAAGGCTACAGAAGATGCCCTTACTGATGAATGTTTCAATTTCTAAAAGCTTATTTTAAGCTTGATCATGCAGGCTTGTCTCATAGGTGTCCTGAGCTGATATAGTGTTGTATCAAATGATTTTGTGGTGGTGGTTTTAATCTGAGGAATTCTAGGAGTTGCTGTCAGAAGAATATTTGTGGTATTATGTCAAAGGACTGAAAAATAATTTATTTAACAATTACCTCAAATCCTGTTGTATGTATAAACTTCCAGTTCTTATCTTAATTTTTTTTCTTTTTAAGTTCAGACAGGAAAATGTTTTTACTAGTGTTCTTTTTTTTTGCATGTCAAGGGACTGAAATTGCTCAGAGTTTATTTATGTGTTCAGCACAGTGAGGAACTGGGCAGGTTCTTTAGTACAGATACTACAGCATGGAAATCTCTTGGTTGTGTGTAACAGGAAGCATCTATTCCCCAAAGTGAATGTTCATGTAGCTGTTTCAGTTTAAAGAACTCAGCTTGTTTGGAATTACCTATTTAAAATATAGACATTCACAAACCACAGTTATTGGATCAGTGGAGTTACCTTTCTTTGTCATCAGCTGACAAACTTAAGATTTCCTCATGATAAATCTTCATATAACTGAAAAAAATTTAAAAAACATATTTAATAAATTTTATGCTTAAATGTTCAAGCAATGTTCGTAACATTACTTTAACTAATAGTATCACTATGGTGATAACCATTCTTCCATCAATATTGATATTTACCTCTTGGCCTGTCTGCTAAGGTCGCTAGAATTTAGACATTTTGATTCATATAATAGCCACCAGGTAATTGACATTATATGACTTCAGTGATAAGATGTAATTAAATTAAATAAATATCTGCAAATGGTGCTTTCTTGTTCACAGTGCTGCCTGGATTCCTACACCAAATAAAAGCCCAGCCTCCTTCAACACCTTCTACTTCTTCAGTCACAGAAGAAATAAGAAATTTACACATACAGGAATGTCACTGTCCTTGCTAAATTTTCACAGTAGAATTGCCACAAAACCTTGCTGCCTAGTAAATCCACCATCTCTGTGATGAGAGATGAGTATAGAAGTAAGACTGTTCTCCCTGCTAGAAATCTTTTATAATATTGAATAGTATATAATTTTCCCTGACTGTTCCTTGTGTGCTTTGCCTTGCTCCCCTACAGTATCACTATTCTCTCTTAACAAAGATTCATCTGTTTTTTTCTACTATCAGAATTTAAACATCTGTGTTTTCTAACACAGTTTCTGATCTTTTGTACATGATAATGAGACACTGACCTAGTCAGTTACAGAGCTTGTCAGCAATTGAACAGGGAATTGAATTCAGGTGTTGCAGCAACCTTTTATTATGGACTGGTAACTTTTTGTTGTTTCTTACTATAAAACGTGTCACAGAGATGAAAATGGAAAATGCTGTTGGGAACAGCATTGGAATGAAAAGCATGTCTCTGAAGACTGCTTCGGGTTAATGGATAAGTTTGGCCTGAGGAAAGAGGAGGTTGTTTAATATTTCAATGGATTTCACTTTCTGTGCTTTCAAGCTGAGTTTTGCTTTTATTCTCCTTGCCCCTTGATTCCTCTACATAAGAGATATAAAAGCAAGCTTGGCAATTCCCAGGGCATGGGAAAGCTTTCTGAGCAATGTCCTCATCACTGATGTAGCTTTCCCCCTCCCCCCCAACAAAACAAAAAAAAATTATCTGTAAAAGACCTGCTAGTGCTGAAATTTTAAAAACCTAACTGAACATTTTGGGCAAAGCTTTGTTGAATTTCTGAAAATTGTATGGATTTTTCTGTTTTGTGCAGAAGAGATTTTCTGTGGCAGCCTCATTGTCTCAGACAAGACTAAGCAGCATCATTCTCCTGGAACAAAGTAATGAAGTCATGTATAGCTTCAGCTGCCAAGTGTTTGCTCATGATGTCACAACAGGGGACAAGCTCACAGCAGTGTGCTGTGCTGCTGTATGATCATGGTAGGGTAAAATCCAGCTGCAATGATAAATGGTTATTTACCTGAGTGAGGTGCCTGATAGCATTCTTATGCAGTCATCCCCATTACCCATAGAGTTATTAAACTCTGCAGTCTTTTTATTGCTCTCTTTGATTTCACTGATTATCCTGTTGTTTGCACCTGGTTTTAATGCATCAAGCTCTTCAGGCTTACCATATGAAATCAAGTCTGTTGGCTGACTTGCATTGAAAGTGAATGTGAGGAGTAGCCGCAGTGCAGAGATAGGAGGATGATAACATGGAGAAGGATGACAGCAGGCCAGTTTGGCCTGAGGCAGTAAAGCAGTGGTTTTGGGCCTTTGTGAAATTTTGTGGAGGTGGGATTTGTTCTGTAAGTTCTGTTAGGGCCATGCCAAGCTGTCTCCTGTCCCATCATCCCTTGACCTGCCAGGGACTGGCCCCACACTTAGCAGCCTTCTGTTGGAGAACTGGACATCTTCCCAGCCCATTTTTTCTACGCCATGGGACTAGGCTGCAGAGCATTTTGGCTGTTATCCCATATGTTACTCCTCCTCCTAATATATACAAATGATCAGACTTTGCTCTCCCTTCAAGGAGTTATTCCAACCCAGCATCAGTTTACTAATAGGTGAAGTTACTGAAATACCTTTAGGTTAATTCTTCTGACTAGGCCATTAAAAGTTAGAGGAAATAGGATATTCTGACAGGGTAAAAAGGGCAAAACTAGTTTTTGTATGTTTTACAGGTAATATAAATTATGCTTTCTAGTGAGGTGAAGATGTAAACATTGGGGTTTGTATTCAGCTTCTCTGGCTTGTAAGAAGCAAGACAAGTGACACATACCAGTAGAGACAGCTGTTTAGGTCTCAAAACTTTCCAGTTTGCTGTTTCGTAACTTTAAACTATTTGATGAACTTACACAGTTTTAAGATATATCCATGGGTTATACCAAATAATTACAAAATTATATCAAATAATTACAAAACCATCATTACCAAATAATTACATCACATTCCACTACCTAACATTACTTTCACATCACTTTTGTTATGATTATATATTGCTCAAAGGTTTATTTTTGCAAATTATATGAAAAGCATACTCTGACTTCACTTGGAAAATGTGAAAGCATCTGATATGCTATGCTATGTTAATGCTCATGTTTAACATAATTTTTTTTCCACAGTTGCAGGCTAGATGATATTACTCAGAACTGTTCTGTTGAGGATATAGGCTATTATGCATGCATGTCAAATGCCTTTATTTCTTCTATACTCAGTACTCTCGAGCAGGAAGTCTGAAGGGGTTTTGTTTGTACACATTCACGAGCATGGCTTTGTAAACTCCAACGTAACGAACTAATACCTGGAGGAAGACAACAAGGAATTTTAAGCACATAAGTAGACATTCGAGAGGACTATAATGCTTCATACAGTAAGTCGTTATGGATAGAAAATTCTGGAAGTTATGTGGAAGTTGGTTTCTAGGTCTACATTTAAGTGTACTATCTTTGTTTATGAATCAGTGAAAATAGAAGCCCAAAAGGTCATTGATGTTCAAAATGAGGGTGTTGCATATACTCTGGTTCCCACCTCTAAGCATTTCTATCTGATCTTAAGAAGAGCCTGATCGCTGCTGAAACAACTGCGTGGGTGCAACTTGGAAGAGTTCAGTTCAGGCCGCCTCCTCGGGGGCTCCCATCAGCCCTTTCTGAGCACGCTGCGCTGAGTTGCCTTGGCTGTCACAAAGACAAACGCGTGAATTTTCATCCGCCAGTCCCTAGNGCCGGCCGCGGCGGGGAGCACGGGGTGCCGCACTGCTCCTTCGCTCGGCGTGAGGTAGCGGGGAGAACGGGGGGAGGACAGCGGCGACTGCGGTGGGGCACTGCGGTGGTGCGGAGAGCTGCGATGCGGTGCAGATCCTGTCGAAAAACGGTGTGTGGAGGAGGAGGGGTGGATTAGAGAGGAAAAGGGCGGCCAGGGAGAGACTGAATGTATGGTGCTGCAAACATTGCTGGTGAGCTGGCTAAAAGCAGCTCTGATCTTGCCCAGTGAAGTTGTGCGTTTTGAGAAGTTGCTGGTGAGGAGACGTGTCTGCTGGCCAGAACTGAGATCAGAAAAGACCTGAGAAGTGCCAGGGCAAAGACAAGATTCCAGGAGTTCTGCCTTCTCCCTCCCCATTTTTGCTCCAGAAACTGTCCCTCACCTCCTAAGAGCAGGTGGTCAGCTGCTGGCTTCCTGTGTCATGCCAAATGGTACAAGATGGATTCAGTCCTCCCTTGGGAGCTCTGGGGAGCCTGACTCCATCACAAGTCCTGTCACTCCAGCTGGGCCTTCCTTGGCTTCTGGCGTATCACCCATGAGGACCATGGAAGCTGAGATGAGTTTGAGAGAGGGAAAACAAGTCTACCTGAAAAGTGTCTCTTACTCCACAGTGCTGCCTTACCTCTCTTTTCTCCTTCCTGGAGCTGACAAACCTAGGGGTGCAGCAGACTCTCCTTTGGCTCTGGGTTTTGGAAACAAAGCCTCACAGTTCTGGTTTAGAGCATTTCTAATCTATGTCCTTTCTCTTCACCATCCTTCTCACTTTAGTCCAGGTTTCCCACTCTCTGATTGCCAGCCAGCACTGTCGCCTTCAGATTCCCCTGGAATCTTTGTTTTCCATGCTGAACTGCATGATGCCTTCAGGTAACATGGCTTAGGACTGTCCATCATAACCTCAAGTTTTCAGTTGCTTCTAGTATTAACTGTGTGGACAGATACTGATGGATTTGTGCCTCTAGGTAGATTTTTCTTTTTCTTGGCATTTTTGCTGCCTAGAGGTTGAGGCCCAGCTCCAGTGTTGCTTGTGTCCAGGGAGTACCTGGCTCTATGCAGGCTGGAATTGCAGCCTGGATTTGCACATTAGTTACAAATGCCGTGAAACCTGTGGAAAAGCAAAGACAAACTCTGCCACAAGCAGAGTTCTGCCCAAGAATTAATTTGCTGTCTCAGGGTGCATGCACCTCAAGCTTCATGGCCCATCTGGCAAAATGGAGTATTCATGCATGCCTTCCTTTCCAAAATGTTGGAGTGCACAACTGCATAAAGATATGTGAATAGAAAATAATAGGCAAACAGACTTTCTTTCTCCAACACTCTCCTCTGGCTCTCTGGTGACTCTGGAAGCCAATTACCTCTTGTCACAGTCTAGGTAGTGGGTGGGGGCAATGGTAATGCAACCATACTTCATATTTCCCTCCAAGCAACTACAAATCATGTGGTAGCAAAATGCTTACTTATGTAGGCAGATAATAAATTAACTCCATTGCCCTGTGAAAAACAAGTGTCTCTCATATTGTCTAGCAGAGCATTGCCAGAATGCGATCTCAGGCAGTAACTACAATGGGAATTGTCAATGGCCAAGGCTGGGGCTTGCAGCCATGAAGCAAAACGATGGATGATGTCTGAGGGTGCTGAGTCCTGTACAGGACCACAGACATGGTGGAAAGTTTGTGGTAATCTGTAGAGAGCATTTTAAAGGGGTAACTTTGTCGCAGAAAAATTTGTGTCAAGCAGATTTACTGTGTTTAGTCCCCACTCAACTTTGTGGCAGACTCTGGTGCTGTCTGTCCTCACCACTCTACCCAAATGACTGCTATTCTCTTGGACATAGCATAAAAAAAGGAGCTCTCCTGTGTACCCCAAGAAGTCGTGTGCTTGTGCCTGGTATTGATTTAATAGGGAAACTGAGAAATTACAGCAGCTGATGTTGAAAGTACATTTCATTGAAGATGGTCTTTTGGTGGCACTCTTGTTTTTGCATGGCTCTCTGCATCTGAGATGAGGAAAGGTGCAGAATAAGCCAGCTGCTCCTCTAGTCCTGCTGGGTGACCAGAGGTAGAACTGAGGAGCTAGCAAGGGTCCTTGCAGATTTCTTGTGTGTAGTACAGTAGTGGAAAAAGCAAACTCATTGAGTTGCTGCCGGTGGCCTGCCTGAGAGCTAGGGATGAGGTAGGCTGCAAGGCCACAGAAGCATGAATAAGTTGATAAGACACTACAAGAATGTTACTTGCAGCAGCAATGTGACTTTGAACCACATTTAAATGGCAATTTTTTCATAACAGGAAGCTGAATAGTCTGATAAGATTATAGCTGCCAGTAATCAGTCCTCTGTGAGGACCTTGGATAAGGCAAATCTGAGTCACAAAACTTGTGATTGTACCAAAATCTGGGCCACTGCAAGAAGCATACTGAGTGTTGCTGGAAAAAAATAAACTTCCTTTATAAGAGTCAGCAAGCAATAATCAAAGCAGGAAAAGTTTTGGGCCTGGGGACAAATGTCCTGGGTTGATGAATTTTGCATGCCTCTTCCTTGAACTTGGGAAGTTCAGGAGAAAACCTTCTCTTTGGAGAGATATGTCAAAGTAACTCTCATTTGAGAAGAAAACAGAGGAGATCCTGATATCCTTCAGCGGAGGAGTGTCAGGGGGGTGGGAGAAGAGGAACCTGCATCCCTTTAGATTGTCAGCAATTTCTGGTGGTTTCTGAAAGGAGCCTTGTGTGAGGTGTCACTGGGGATGGCTGAGAAGTCTGACTACAGATGAACTGGCTAAATAATTCTCACTTCCATTGCAAAACACAGAACTCTGGGGCAATATTCTCTGTTAAGCTGTGCCAGTGAATAGTACTGTGTAAGCATTTCTGTGCTGCTGTCTGTGGTGTTTTGTGTATGAGATGTAAATTTAGAAATAGTTTTCCCACTTACATCTTACTGAGTTATTTTTTACCCCCCAAATCCGTTTTATAGCTCCAGAACAGCAAGTGTAGCATGAAAAATGAACAAGCTGAGTTAGATCTGTAGGGAGTCTGCCTCTATTATTGGACCAACTGATACAGCTGGAGCAAACAGATAATCCTTTAGGCATCTGATTTATCTTTGAGTCTGAATTGCAGCCTGTTTGTTTCTTGTTTTTTTCTCAGCTGTAATTAGCAGTATAATGAAAGATATTTTTCCTCCTTAAAAGGCTTTCCTCTTGCCTACTCCTAGACTGCAGCGCTTATAGCCACCTAAATACTGCCACGAAGAGATCAGAGTTTAGGACCCAGAGCCCCGTTTAAGGCTTACAGGATGTGACAGCTGACTGAAAATCAATGAAGTGTGATTTACTGAGCGTCATAATGAGGGCAAGATAAGGCTAGAAAGGTGCTGCCTTGCCTTGCAGACTCAACTGTCTGCTTCAATTTTTAACTGGATTGTTTTAGTCCCCTACAAAGATGAGACCGATTTGCTTATGAATACAGAAGATCAGATTTAAAGGAAAAACCACAGTGGTGCCCATGCTTTGCGTAGTGCTCTTTGCGCTGTGTCTGAGCCGCTCGGGTAAGTGTAATTTCTTCTTTTTCTTCTTCCAAGCTTAGCTGCAGGTGTTCGAGTTTTTTTTTTCTGCTGGCCAGTTAGCTGCTCTTTTCTGGGATATGGTGAATGCTGGCTTCCCTTGGTCATCCTTTAAACACTGTGTGAATTGCAGAAGAGGGTTATATCGGTTGCTGCCTTTGTATTGCACACAGTCAGTTTGACAACTAGGTTTTAATAACCGGTGGTGTGGCAATTGCTGGCTAGAAATTAACAAAAAATCTTAAGCTCAAGTTTTGGCCGCTAAAGGGAATTAAGGGAGAATTTCTGTCACCAAGAGAGAAACTGAAATGCTTCAGGCAGATTTATAAAAGGCTAAGTGTCTTGTCTGTACTTACTGTGGTCTTTTGCATGTTTGTTTAGCAGACTTTCTTCCCCAGAACTCCGATTCTGCACCCATGAGGAGCTGCTATTTGGACAGATCACAGAGAAAGACACAAAGACAGGAGCCTGGAGAGGAGGAGGGAGATGGCAGACAATGCTTGACTACTCAAATGCATGTTAACCTGCCAGGGGGCTCCCCAGTTTTTGCCTCTCAGAGTATCATATGGTAAATTCAGGGATGTATCTATCCTATGGCTGCTTCTCCGTTTTTAGTTTTTTATTTTTTTTTTAAAGGCAGTGCTACTTTATTCAATGTTTTCTCTGTGGCTTTATCTAGCTTAGTCATAAAATGGGGCTTGGTCAAAGGAGCTGTTAGGTTGTGTTTTCTCACATGATATTTCTTATTTAGTTTGAATAACTTCTGCTTTTAAACTGTCTTTGTGCAAGTACTGAGACTGTCTTAGAGAGGCAGCAATCTTCTTCCTTCTGACTTTCTTCCTTGTGAGACTCATCAAGTCTTTTTCACTTTTTTGTGGCTTCCTCAGCAGATGAGATTCAACATATCCTGCTCCAAACCCAGCTTTACCACCCGTCTTCTATAACCACTTGGAGCAGTTTATGTGAGATGTGAACTTTTTGAGAGATGTGGGCTGTGAAATGGCACCATTTTCTTTTGAGGGAGGTCATATGCAGCCACGGACACAGCGTGTGTGTGGCTGCATATATGTGTGCAGGATGTCGTACTCAAAAACAGAACAATGTATTCTGGCATTAAGACAGAGCTGGTTTTGATCCCACGTGTTTTAGGGTTATGGATTTTTCTATTCAATGGCTTTTCTGTTAAATTTCCTGTTTTTAACCACCATACACCCCTATGAATCTCCTAAAGGGAAAGAGAAATGTCTAGGAGATGGAGTCTCTGCAAAGATTCTTGTATGTCTGAGGTGGGTAGTGAGGGGAGAGGAATGTGTTCTTTCTCTTCCTTTGGTTGCAGATGCAATACCTGTCTTTGGAGATATCTGCTATCTTTGGGCAGCCAATCTAGTTTCCTAGGACAGACCGCAGACTCTGTCCTTCATTTATTGTGGTGGAACTAGGGTCAGCTCTGACATGGGAATAAATCTTGGAACAAGCAGAAGGGGCATTAGTGGAAATAGCAGACCTCAAGGGTTTGTGACAAAGTAACAAGATAGAGTGTGGCCACAGACCACCATAAACTGTGGTGACAGCTTCATGAACCATACCTGGCTGTGGGATGGAGCAGATGGAAATGAATGTGAAAACTCCCTCTGACCAGCCATTTTCTACCTGCCCAGGGCTTGGTAACCCCACCACACCTGTATTCCTACAGGAATGACAGATGACAAACACAGCCTGTGCTAGAACATCTGACAAAGTTGTTGTCCTGTGAGTGCAAGCTCCTCAAAGAGGAACAGTGTCTTGCTGTGGCTGGAAGTGGGGAATGACAGTGTTGCTTGGTCCTTGTGCTATCCCGAGAGGATTCAGACAGCATTAAAGGATGATTTTGTCCCATGGAATGCTCTGTTATGAGAGCAGGTTTTGCTTTGGGCAGTTCTTGAGCTGTGTTGCTTGCTGCCAGGTCTAGCCCTGTCTGCAGCCTCAGACAGACCCTGACAGAGGTGAGAGAGGCTGCACAGCCTGCTGTGCTCAGGAGATGGGCAGCAGCTGCTGGGGAAGAAGACATGGGCAGAGATAGTGGTCCGTGGTCACATCCTTCCCTCAATGTAGGGGCAGAGCAGGAACCTCTGCCTCCAGTTTTCTCCCTAGAGGGGCTGCTGGGTTTGAATGCCCTTTGTCTCCATGTGGGGGCACAGGGACCCCGCTAGGGGCTGCCTTAATCCTAATTGGTGATGCATATTCACTCTGCCCTCCAGGGCTCTCCCACTGTCAGGTCCTTGCACCATCCATGGGCCATGACCCTCTGCCTGCAGACCCCTCCTGCACCTAATGCTTGGCAATCCAGGCACAGATTTTCTGCTCACCCTGGGGCTGGCAGAGCACAAATTGGGCCCTGGACAGTGTCCTGTGAGGTCCCTTTTGACTGGTGACACAGGAATATTGGCTGTGATACCTGCTGTTTGGGTCTAGTCTTTTTTCCTCCATGGTGGCTTTGAAGAGAGGTAAAATCCTTCTCATCCTTGGTTGCTGTGTATGTGCACAAGGGAAGAGATGGAGGTCATGTCAGAACCTCAACATCACAGGGAGTGGGGCTGAAGTTTGGGAAAGGATGGAGGGTCTGAACTGCCCTTCCCCCTTCATGGGAGGGAAGGAGGAGCATAATGTCAGTGATTGTGGGAATCATAAGTTGAGCAGGTACAGACCATGACAACTCTGTGGTTGCCTGTTTGATCTCGCCCTGATTGCATCATCCAGCTCCTACTGCTGCCAGGTAGGCTCTTTTTGCTTTAGCATAAAGGCCACAGAAAACACAAACCGTCATCACTGCTCTGGTCTTAAAATTTATTTTTTTTTTTTTTTTTGTCTGTGAGTTGGTCTTGGGCTAGCTTGCCTTTCCATTCACTTGCCCTGGTTCTGTTGAGAGTCTGTGCATCTGAATTCCTGCAGAATTTGCTGTACAAGACAAGACTCACCCAGAAGTGAATTTTCCTCTCATAATTGTTCTGCAGGTCACGGCATTCTCCATGTCTGCCATGTCTGCTTTCTGGTAATGCCTCCACTCTGTGTTGCTCTCTTCCAGAAGTGAATGCCTTCAGTTCAGTTGCTGAAAATGAGGATGCGCTCCTCAAGCACTTGTTTGAAGGCTATCAGAAATGGGTCCGCCCTGTGGAAAACTCCAATGACACCATTAAAGTCCTTTTTGGGTTAAAGATATCACAGCTTGTGGACGTGGTAAGTGTTGTGGTAGTAAAACACCACATTTATAGATAGTTGTGCCTCCACCTGCGAGGACTGGTAGTGTAATAAGCTTTTGCTTTCTGGCAGAAGAAATTCACAGTGATGGTTGGGCAGCAAAACACTGAGCATGAAGTGCTGCTGGTGATATGATCTTCTTCCCCATCCCCAGCATGGACTGTAGGACTCATTTTATTTGAAGGAATCCTGAAGGTCCTTTTTTCCCTGCTGTTCTAAGGGAATAAGGCCTAATTTCTATAAGGTTTTAATCAAACAACACATGCCAGACAGTTCTTGACATCTATGTTGCAATTTAATGACAAGAAAACTACAGGAGAGGACTGAGAAAGGGTAAGAGCCAGTTGGAATTATTCACTCCAAGCAAGCTTGCATTGAGGTAGTTCAAGTCTTAACCCAGCTTGTCACTAAGATAAAACTCCAGAGGCAAAACAGATAATTCTGTGTTCCTGCCCATGTGCAAAATTTCCCTCTTTCCACTGCAGTGCACAGTGGAATTTTCGCAATGCCCAGAGGTACCCACACAACAGTGTGCTCCTTATATCCCCCAGCCCTTGGTAACGTCCCCTCATACTGTGGAAAGCACACACTAATTTTGTTATTTATTTACATATTTAGGACAGTGTTTCAGCTTGTATCTTCCCAAACTCACTCCAGGCAGAGCAGTGTGGGTTGATGAGCCATCCTGTGAGCCCATAATGTGTGACCTGATACCACTTGCTGGCTGAGCCCTGTTGCATCCTGGGTTCTTTGGCATATGATTCCTTTGAGCCCCTGTAAATGCCGGACCTCAGTTTTCCAGCCTTGGGCTCCCAGCAAAAACAGGGACAGCACCTGTTAAAAAGTCAGTCAGTTTCCCTCAATGGTGACTGAAGAGCCCAAGCCCATGGGGAAACAAGACCATAGGGATCTCCTCATCTGGGCACAATGCTGGACTCAGCAGGCACAGGGTCTGTTTCTAATGGTGCTTTGCAATCCTCTCTCCCTTATGTCACTCTAGGATGAGAAGAATCAGCTGATGACTACCAACGTGTGGCTGAAACAGGTACATTAGATCACATCAAACCTCCCTTTTCCCCATGTGGAACTGCTTAGCTGAGTAGCCCTCTCACTCTGCTGCCCACTCTGCCATCCATCCCATTTTATGATGTGGAGTGGCCAGCACCAAGATACCTAACCTAAAGTTTGTACTTCTCACTTCAGCAAACACATAGAGACAGAAAGACAGGCAGGTAGGTCTTTAGGACATAGGGTACCTTCTTCTTGTGACCTGCACCCCAGCTGTGTGCTCAAGCCAGCTGTATTTCAGGGAAGTGACACAGCTGCAGCAGTACTAGCTGTGGCTGTCCCTGGGATGTTATGTGTGCCCTGAGGGACTATCCTGTCTCAGACGTAGAGGTCACACAAGTACTATCTCCCTGCCTGAGCCAAGAGTGGTGCCTTGGATAGATTTCTTCATTACTCAGCATATGTAAAGAGGAAGAAAAGGCCAGTATATTACATACACACACCACAGACCTTTTCCCATTAAAAGCTGTAGCAAATGAATCAGATCTCCCTATCATAATTGCTTCTGGTACTGACAGTGATTTGTACAAATGTGGGAAAGGTGCAAGTTGAACTGTTAGGTCTCCTTTTGTCTTCTTCACTTCTGAAGAGCAGTGTTTTTGGTTTAGGTTACATTGCACCAGTTTATTGACCTTGTGACAATTATTTTAACTCTCTCAGCTTTGTGAGTATCTGTAAAGATGTCAGCTGATCCCAGGCAGAGGACATAAAAAAATAAACCATTCTTGAAATCATGCCATAGAGAAAGGTTCTTGGGGGTTGCTGGGCTGGTGGATGAGAAATGTGACTCAATTTTTGTCTCAGTCTGGGTCTTCTACTGCTGCAATGAGTGTGAGATTCTGACTGAGCAAGACCCCTAAAACCAATATGGATATTGTGTATGAAGGTGATCTCTCCATTGAAGAGGGGAAAGCTCAAACTTCCCATCAGTGTGGGTAAGACAAGATTTTCCCCTTTTGCTGGAGAAATTTGTCTCTGCCCTGAATTATCTGCAGTATTATAATTTCTCCACTTTCAGCTGCAATTTTAGAGCTCCTTTTGTGCACAAATTCACATCTTGGATCCCTTATATTGAGTATCCACTTGGGCAGACAGCAAAGCCCATCTGTAAAGAGCCTTCATCTGCCCTCATCTGTCCTCTCCTCATTCTAACCCACTCTCCTTGCAGGCTGTAGCACCTACCTTCACCTGCAGATCCAAGCCCTGTGCACTGTAGACACACCAATTTCTCTGGAAGCCTTTGGAATCCTCAGATTTTAGCCAGGGCAGCTCCTCAGGGAAACTCAGGACTGCGATTTCCCAGACCTGGGCTTTCTGGAGTTGTTACCATTTCTAATACTGCTTCTCCATCTGATGGGCTGAGAACATCAAGGTCCAGGGTAGGAGAGGGCTCCAAAAGGAGCAGAAAATGAGGCACAGGCTTTGGCTTTCACATGTATGAATGCACTCAGGAGCTCAGGCTGAACACTAAATACCTGTGCCTGACCCAGGTGTTCTGCTGTGGAAGTTGTGTGTTCATGTAGGCCCAGATCCCTCAGTTTTTCCTTGTAAGAGAGATGCTCCAGGCCCCTCATCATCTTTGTTACCCTCTGCTGGACCTGTTCCATGTCCTCTTTGTCCTCAGAAGCCCAGAACTGGGCACAGCACTCCAGATGTGCCTCACCAGGGCTGAGCAGAGGGACAGGATCACCTCTCAACCTGCAGGCAATTCTCTTCCTAATGCACCCAAGAATCCCAGTGGCCTTCTTGGCCCCCAGGACACACTGCTGGCTCATGGACAGCTTGTTCCCCACACAGCTCACCCCCAGCCTGTGCTGGTGCTGGGAGTTGTTCTTCCCAGGTGCAGGACCCTGCTACAGCCTCTGTTGAATTTCAAACAGTTCTTCTCTTCCCATCCCTCCAGCCTGTCAAGTCTTTCTGAAGGGCTGCACATCCCTCTGGGATATTGGCCACACCTCCCAGCTTTGTGTCATTAGGGAACTTGCTCACAGAAGGCCTCTTTGCCTTCATACAAGTCTTTGATGAATAAATTAAACAACACTGGGTCCAGTATGGAATCTCGGGGGACACCACCAGTGACAGGCTTCCAACCAGACCCCGGGACTACGAACTCTTTGGGATCTGCCATTCTGCCAGGTCTCAATCCACCTCACTGTCGACTCGTCCAATCCAAACATCCTGAGTTTTCCTACAAGGATATTGTGAGAGAGACAGTGTTGAAAGCCTTGCTATAGTCAAGTAGACAATATCCAGTGCTCTCCATTTGTCCATCCAGGGAGTTTTTTCATCATAGAAAGCAATCAGATTGGTCAAGTATGATTTACTTTTAGTGAATCCATGCTGATTGCTCCTGATCGCCTTCATAATTTTCTCAGCAAGAGTTTTACTTTTCTTGGATAAGGAAAGCTTAAACCCAAGTGTTTTCTTTTTTTTTTTTTAATTTTTGTTTACTTCAAACATCCTAATACTCAAGATGGTGGAACTTGATACACAAGCAGGCTGACACACAAGGTTCAGAGGAGCCTTTTGTTGTTGCTGGGAGAGTGTCTGGATTCAGGCAAGTATGGGGTCTACTAGCAAAGGTCCTGAATCTGGGTCCAGTGTTTTTTGTTCCACTGGCCATGGGTTAAACACTTCAATGACAGAACAGAAATGGGAATTTGGCAGAACTCGAGGGAGCAGAGTGCGATTGAAATGTCTGGAGCAGTTTGAAAGAAAGGGAGAATAGAGGAAAGAGCTTTATGCATCTGCTGCTACAGTTTGTGTCAGCATAGCCCACAGGGAGAGTTCTGTTTTAAACTGCTCATCTTCAAAGTCTGCCCACAACCTATTTTCTGCTCTAGTAAAAAGACACAAGCATTTGCCTTGCAGACATGAAAGAGCACTTTAGCTGGGAGAGAAATCAATGCAGGGTGGGGTGCAAGCAAGGAGTATTCAAGATGGAGCAAATAAACTGGGCCAAGGGGCTGCTCCAGTACAACTCCAGGGGGATGATTCTATCTCCAGGGGACTCACAGGGAATTTGCTGCTTTTGTGTTAGTGGAGGCTACAAGATGACTGTGTTGGTTGCTGCTGAGCCCTGACTGTCCCCTTGTATGATGTATGTTTCCAGCCTAAGACCCATCATACCTCTTACAGGACGTGTCCAGGATGTAGGTGAGGCTGTAGCCTAGGCTGCTGGAGACATCTGTCAGATACCCATCCTCAGAGAAAAGTTAATGCTAAAAGTGGTGTTCTCTGCCCCTGATGTTGAGGCTATGAGAGCAATGGCCCGTTCTTCTCTTTCCACACCTGAACAATAACAAATGTCTCTAGGTATAACTCTGAAAAGCATGTGGAATCAAAGAAATAAGAAGGGAACAATATGGGGGAGTAATAGACAATATTGCTTTTTTGGTTCGTCCTTAAGTCATGGAGAAAATTGCCCATTGAAGGCTGAGACCTCCATATCCCTAGAGTTCTCTTAATGCTGCAGCTTAATGGAAACTAGTTCTTCTTCCACTCCTTGGTATTGGCCACAGTCTACAGCTCTTGCATCACGTTGCTGCTATTTCTGTGGACAAATGAATATCCTCATCAATAATGAACAAAGATCAGAGAGCTGATTTTCCACTGCTTTTCTGTGGAAATCTCCAGGTTATCAGAGCCACTTTGTTATGATCTCCCTATCTGAGAATCCAAAACAGGAGAGAAAAATTATTCTAAAGTTCAACATGATGAAAATGGAGAGGACTCTCCCTGGTTTTGTAACCAAATACTTTACAATAGCATCACATTATTTTTCCTGTAATAGTCTGCAGGTCTTTCTGATGGAAGACTAATTTTGTTTTGGTTTTTTTTTTTTTTTTTGCAATGATGGTGTACAGATATTAGGTGTTGTATTCCATTCACTGAAAAAAACAGAGTCTCCACTGAAAAGTGAATTAAGGCCACCTCTACTAATTTGAGTGCTATTACCCACACCACCTAGGGCCCATGGGGTCTTCCATGGGGTCCATACCAGCCACAACCAGCTTGGGCTGGTTCTCAGAGGGAAGGAAAGCTGCTGCAGTCAGTGGAAGTGGCTCCTTCATTTTAGACTACTCTCCGGTGGGCAGTGCAGAGTGGTGAGTGAAGTGAGAGTCAAGTGCTCTCCAGGACTGCTGGCCTTCAGGTCACCAGCCTAGGGATGGATTTTTGGGTCTCATCTGTGTCTGAAGGAGCAGTGCCTGTGGGGATTAACACCTCCCAGCCATGCCCCTCTAGCATCCTCTGTGCAGCTGAGCAGCCTCATAGCAGGCTCTGCCCGCTGTGCTGTGCATGCAGTTGTTGAGGCGCATGCAGGGGTGAGGAAAGAGGCTGCTGCATGAGTGGGCAGACAACCCTGCTGTTTTGTTATAGGAATGGATCGACCACAAGCTCTCCTGGAATCCAGACGAATACGGTGGGATCACCGCTATCCGGGTCCCCTCAGAATCTCTGTGGCTTCCCGACATTGTTTTGTTTGAAAAGTGAGTAGTGTGGCTCCCTGCTCTGGGCTTAGTCCCGAGCTTGGGCAAGGCATGTCAACGACTGTGAGGCTTGTGTGTGCTGCCAGAAGGCTGCTTCTTTAGGCAGTGTGAATGTCGTGCACCTTGTGCTGCAGGTGAGGGATAGAAAGCAGAGCTGAAATGGGGTAGGACTGGGGCAAACACAGTCCTGAACTTGGTACTGTTTCTTCCTGTCCAACTCCTAGTGCTGACGGACGTTTTGAGGGATCCCTGATGACCAAAGCCATAGTGAAGTACAATGGAGTGGTGACCTGGACACCACCGGCCAGTTATAAGAGCTCCTGCACAATGGATGTGACCTTCTTCCCCTTCGACAGGCAGAATTGCTCCATGAAGTTTGGGTCGTGGACATATGATGGCAATATGGTGGACTTGATTTTAGTGGATGAAAATGTAGACAGGAAAGACTTCTTTGATAATGGGGAGTGGGAGATCTTAAATGCCAAAGGTATGAAAGGCAACAGGAAGGATGGGTTGTACTCTTACCCTTTTGTAACTTACTCCTTTGTGTTGAGGCGCCTTCCATTGTTCTACACTCTTTTCTTAATTATCCCTTGCCTGGGATTGTCTTTTCTAACTGTCCTGGTGTTTTACCTACCTTCAGATGAAGGAGAAAAGCTTTCATTGTCAACATCAGTTCTAGTCTCCCTCACTGTTTTCCTTTTAGTGATTGAGGAAATAATCCCTTCTTCTTCCAAAGTCATCCCTCTGATCGGTGAGTATCTGCTCTTCATCATGATTTTTGTGACCCTCTCTATCATTGTGACTGTGTTTGTTATCAATGTCCACCACCGATCCTCAGCGACTTACCATCCCATGGCTCCCTGGGTTAAAAGGCTCTTTCTCCAGAAGTTGCCTCGTCTGCTCTGCATGAAGGGCCATGCAGATCGCTACTTGTTCTCAGAGACTGAAGAAAGGGGAACCACCTCGAAGTCAAGGTTTCTGGGGAAGCAGAAATACAAGCAAGCAAAAGATGGAGAAAAAATTGTTATTGCCTTTCTGGAAAAGGCAGCTGACTCCATTCGATACATTTCCAGGCATGTTAAAAAGGAGCATTTCATCAGACAGGTAGGTGGAGGGAGGGCAAGGAGGGAATCACACTTTCCTTGACAGCAATGGCTTCCAAGCTCTTCCCTTTTCTGCATGCTTTTCCCTTTGCCTCTTCCTCCTGTTCTTCTCTGAGAAATATTCTTCCTCAGACCTTGATAAATAATATGTTTTTTGAGACAACACATAGCTTCAAGGAGAAGTGCATTGTTCTGTGAGAGTCCCTGCTCTTCACAGATGCAAGAGACTCCAGGAGCCTCTCCTGGAGGAATTCCTGGTTTGGGATTACTTGAATAACCTTGTCCTGTGTAGGTTTGGGATACATGTAAGTGTGGAAGCTTCTAAACTGTCATACGCTCAAAAAACATAACTTTCACACTTACAGACAAGCTCTACGGCATTTGCCAGGTGTCAGGTCGTGGCCTCCCAGCACATACTGTGAGCTGCATAGCTGCTCTGTTTTGAGTGAAGGTCTTCTAGATTTTCACTAACACCTGTTTAGATTAGCTCCCAATTGCTGACCTTCACCTCTCAATGAGCCTCCTGGCTTTTAAAATGGCAAATTACTGTGTTTACAAACAATGCATCTCATGCAAGGTTAGGACAGCAGAGCAATGCAGCTAGCAACATTAGGAAAAGCTGCTGTTAGCGTCCTCCTAGCAAGAGCCAGTGCTTTGTTCAAACTGCACTGAGAGGACTAGAGCAGAAAGAAGACAGTAAATCAGGCATGTAGTATGTGAACACATACTGTGCATGACTAAAACCTGTTTGAAGCTGAAATAATTTTAATAAAAATGTCCTGTGAATCACCTTAATAAATAGCACTTTTGTGCATGCATAGTTGTGCCAGCACTCACAATTTAAAATTCCTCTTCTGCCCAATCTGAATCAACAAGTTACTTAAGCAAACACAAGCAAATCAAACTGCTTGTACTGGATTTGCGGAGCTGAAATATATGTAGCAGTATCAACACAGTACCAGGCTTGTTACTATTTATATTTATCCTCCCTCTGTCCTTCCCAGGTTGTACAAGACTGGAAATTTGTAGCTCAAGTCCTGGATCGGATCTTCCTGTGGTTATTTCTGGTGGTATCAGTGACGGGCTCAGTTCTCATCTTTACCCCTGCATTACGGATGTGGCTGAACAACACTTTATAGAAAACACTCATGCAGTAGCATACAAGTACAGTGCCATGGGATGGTGGTGCCTTGGAGCTTGGTCTCTGCTGTACAAGAGGAGAAGCAGCAGCAAGAATGAGGGAAGGTGATGGTAACAGTGGGCATTTATTAGTGCGTTCAATCTTCATAATAACTCTACTGGTAACAGATTTTGCTGAAATCTGAGAAGAACTTGCACACAGCCCAAAGTGAACTGGGGTTGCACAACTGGGTTATAACTATGTTATTTTTAGCTTGGTTGTATTACTATAAAAGCCAAGATTATTACATAAAATTGGAAATAGAAGGTCTTGCACAATCATTGTATCTAAAAGGCAGATCTGCCTGTTATAATGCTACATTGTGAAAGAAGTTACAGTAGGAACACAAATCTCTACTCAGTTTATCTGTGTTTCCAAGTAGAAACCACTAAGTGTCTACAGGTTGCTTTATGCGTATGTCAGAACTGGCAATTGCATAGCATGTGTGTTAGAAAAAGTGTAAATCCTTCTTATATGGGATGCTCTAAACCTTGACTCTCTAGCCTCACCTTGCTGCAGGATTCGCTCCACAGGGCAGAACCTCTGCCCATGTGCTACCAGCCCTTATGGTATGCACACTTTGTCTCTCCCCTCAGCCATCAGGAAGCTACAAGATATTGCCCACTTTTCAGTATTATTTGCAATTTTGCTGGCTGCTCTGTAATGTACCAGAAGGCTGACAAAGTGAGGATTTTTCCCCATGCTCCGCATTTAGAAACTATTTTTCCTTCACCTGCTTGTTCACAAGTGGAAGATCACCTAAGCAAAGTGGCTATGCTACTGCATAAGGAAGCAGTGATATTCCTGAAGTGTTCAGCTGGAGGGAAGCTGAAGACATATCTTTTGGCAGACAAAAGTTGTGGTTGTTGCAGGAGTGGGGTTTCTCTTGAGAGCTATGGGGTGGGCTGGTCACCAGGAAGATACATTTTTGGATGTTGGGTTGTCCATATTTCCTAGACAATTCAGAATTTCATTCCTTTGATTCATTTATTATGGAATCCTTTTGCATGATTAGAAATAGCTCTTAAAAGTGTTAAATAAGTGAAATGTGACAGAAAACACCCAGGTGGAACTCCTGAAAACAGGAATGAAATTCTCACAACTTTTGCTGGGACAGTGTTTTCCAATGTGGCATGCTTTAGAAAATCCCATTCAGAACTTGCAGATGTTTTCAAGGATAGCAAGGGATTTGGAGATGCAATTTTTGACATTCTAAATATGTGTTAAAATTTGGCTAGCCTTGGAATTGTCTCTCTAGAGATGAAAGCTAGAAGATGTTAAAAATACATAGAGGTATTCCCAGGCTTGGATTGTGTATGCACACCAGACCTCCAGGAGTTAATGTAATCCCATCATGTTGTGTCAATGCAGAAACTTCTGTTCACTTGTGCAATTATTATTAATAAAGATGTATTTAGTAAATGATTCCTAGAGTGTCCATACATTGGACTTTGCGGTTGATTTTTTTTGTCAACAAAGCTAGACTGTAGCCCACTTTAAAAGTTTTGTCCCAGTTTTATTCAGACAGAGGGGTTGTCATGTTTTTGGAAAGTCCTCATTACTTTCTAGCTCTGTATGTGAGTTTGAGCAAGAAGCATTCAGATGTGGTTATTATGTTGCTGGAATGAACCCATTTAGTTTAACATACACAGAGAGATGTCTTTGCATAAGATACTGGCATAAAACTCATGGACATTGACCATTCTATCAGTTGCTTCCCTCTTCTTGCATAAAGTGTATTTGTTTCCCTAGACAATACTGTGAAATGTCTATAGGAAAGAGCCAGGAAGCTCTTTCCAGTATTCCCAGGCTCTGGAGCTCCAGTAGTGATAGTATTCCCTGTGAGCACTGCTTCCAGGAGGCTGTTATCGTGGCCTATCATCTATCATTAGCCATGACAGATGGCAACATCCTCTCTTGGGCAATTTCCTCAGGTGTCCATCTGACAGATGGTCCTGTCCCCACCATGCAACACTTTGGTTGCGCACCCTCAGGCAACGCACAGCTCTGTCTCACACGTCTGTGTCTGATGCCAAGCTGCTTTTTCTGGCTTATGCTAGCGAAGATCAGCAGAGCTCATGTGTTGGAGATTTATGAAAATTGCACAGGTATGGCTTCTGGCCTCGAGTCTTCCTAGCATTGCATCTGGCACTGCTACATCTGTAGTCCCACTACTCATTCCCTGATCCTGAGCTTCTCTAAATCTCTTTGCTGTGGCCCATAAAAGCATTCAACATATTCCCCACAAAAGTCTTTCACTAAAAATACAACTAGGGAGGGCATTTGGGCAGACTGTCCCACAATGTGGTCTTCCCTCTGCTCCACCTGCTCTGCCTGTGGATGACATCACTGTAAATCACAAATCTTAACAAAAAACCAGAAACCCTTTGCCTTAATACTGTCTCAACCTGTGCTGCCTCAGTTTCTGAGCACTGGTTTGCTGGGACGTTGGCACTGCCTGGCAAGACCACAGATATCACCCACTCACCAAAAGATAAATATGAAAAACTCTTCTGGGCCTTTTAGCAGAGGCAAACTGGAAGAATGGTCTCCCTTGGGAAGAGAATGTAAAGAGAGGTTGAGCTGTTAAATTGCTTCTGTGCCTTTAAAAATAATTCATAGATGCCATCACTTTCAAGGAGAGGGGAATTCTTGCTGCGTGGTACACTCATCACAGAGACGTACTAATAAGGGGTGTTGCTGATGTGACTTTGGAGCTGATGGTGTGAGAATACATCTTTCCTGTGGCTGTGCACAGTATGTGACCCAAGTCAATATCTGGGATGGCACCAGCTCTAGTTGTAACTTTTCTTGTTATTTCATTCAGAAGGTCTCCCCGCCTTCAACAAGAATTGGGGCAAGCAAAAATGCCATTTTTGTGTGGGGTCTTCTATGTCTGCTTGCAGGGGCACCACTACTGGAGCCTTCTTCAAGGTGACATGCTGATATGCTTCTTGTATTCCCCCATTTCCACTCTCTATAATCAGCCAAGTACTTTCACAAAGCTGGCAGCAGTACGTTAGGCTCCAAGTATTGAATGTGCCAAACACAGCTGAGAACTGCAAAAGATGGTCCCAAAAGTTACTGAGCAGGAGAAAGGAAGGGTAAATAGTACACTAGAAAGAGACAGGAGATGACTTTGTAAATCAAGGTTTTTGCTGAAGTCACATTATTGACTGTGGGGTTGTAGCTGTCATGCTGAAGACACCATTGCAATGCACCTTCAGCTACAATATTTTCATGGTTTGAATGGTCATAGAGTGTAACAGTGAATGCTGACAGTCAAGTGTCTTTTCTGTAGAAATGAAATTTTAGGCTCAGAATTCAGCTCTCGTCTTCAAATTTCCTTTCTTTCCCCTCACCTTCTTTCTGATTAAAGAGCCAGCATATTAAATGTCATTTAGTAGCATCTACAAACATATTTCACAACAGGAAATCTAAAAAAAAGCAAACCACAAATTCTTCAAGAAAGTGTCTCGCAGGAGTAACATTTAATTGACAAGCTGACAAAATAAATCATTACTACATAATTGAACAACAATCAGGAGGATTACACAAAATAATAGTTTTCTTCTACTTGTTCTTCTACAATCATGACTGGGTGGATTAAGACAATTATATTCTTGTCATTCCACCTTTATTGCTAACATATACACTAATTCATTCCTATTCTCTTTATTATGAAGCAGCAAAAAGGAGTAAAAGTTCTGTCAGTGACTTCTGAAACAGGGAGTCTTACTTTCCAAGGACTGGTGATGTTCAGAGCAGAGGCTGATGCATGGCAAACACTGAAAACACTGCATTGACACTCTACAATTAAATTTAGATGCCCTTACAGGAGAGAAGGGCTTTGTATTCTTGGAGCCATTTAATTTAACTGGAGTGGTTCCTTTTAAAGAAGAACCTTTCAACACAAAACTTACAGGAATATAAACGAATGAGGGACTTAAGGGTAAACCATCTACATTTTATAGAAACCGTATCAGGAACACATCTGCTAAGTGTTTCAGGAGGAAGCACACTAGGATTGAGACCTGGTTACAGAGCAGCAACGTCAGCCCCAAAGGACATGGCCCTACAGTTGCACACACAGCACAGATCCATGAGGAGCCAGGAAACAGAACAGTGCTGCACAGCTGTTTGAAGCAAGGTGCTCCACTTTGCATAGGTATCCAGCCTTCTTCTGCTGGCAAGTGCGTAATCTAGGTTGGTCTTGGGTTTTAAAAAACACAAAACCTCTGATCAATAGAGTGCTGCCAAACCAATTCTGTCTGTGACAAGTAGGCTACTCAGGGACAATCTCTTCTCTGCTGGGTTTATGTCTGAGCCTGAGCAAGCAAGAATTTCCAGAGCAGAACCTGTGGACTAGGACCACTGTTAACCTGATGAGACATGTGGCTTGGAAATCCTACTGAAGCTCATCAAGGTCTTTGGACTCATTACCAGAAGTAAAAGGGACTTTGGTCACATGGGAAGGTAAGTGGCAGATCAAACTAATTTTAAAAGATTTTAGAAGCATGTAGTTTTCAAATGTGTATACCTCACGTGGTAACCCCATTCTAATCTTAAGTTCATTTGTCTTCAAAATATGACTAAATGCTTAAGATCCGTTTGATTTCAAGCATAAATGGAAACACATACTTTATTGTTCTGGGGCCCTCTATGGCTGGGTGCTGATGAGGTGGTGAGCAGAGGGGTTATGTTAGAGGAGAAAAATAGAAGGTAAATTTCTGAACTGAAAATGAAACGAGTAAAATTGGATAAAAAGCAATGGATTGAGTTACATCTCTGCTATTAGTGGCTGGATAAAGAGCCCTACAGTCCCAAACACACAAAGGATTATAAATACCCAGAGAAATACTCTGTCTATCACCATAGCTACATATTTCCAATCATCTTCCACCTGCAAGAGAAAAAGAGAAAAATAAACTACTTGTAATATTACACACAATTGTGAGTTGACATTATGCAGTAGAAATGCCCCTTGTGCTTTGAATGGGAGGAAGAACGCACATACAAGTCAGGAATGTTGCTTGTCATGCTTATAGTTGCTTCAGTTTTCAAGTCCTTCAGAGGGGGCTGATTTTATAATGGTGTTTTACCACTTTTGGCTGAGAACATACAACACAGTCCTAGTCTGCTGAACTGTTCTAAATATTCGAGTCTGAGGGCAGCCCATCCATGGTTGTGACACTGATATTAACAAATAGGACCTGATCTTGTGGTGGGTGCAGAGTGGGGTGGTTTAACAGCAGGCACAGCCACTATAGCTGCACATCACTAAACCCTGTTGAAGGATTTATCCTGACAGCCCACACAAGACACAGTTTGCTGCTGTTCTGGTCTGATTTGAAACACTCGCTCACCAATCAAGACCCACTGATTTCAGGAAACTGTACACATGGACTATGACAAACCAAGGGTTCCAACTGAGCAATCTGCAGTTGGAACCCTTGGTTCCAACTATGATATGCTAAGCAGGACAGAGCAGATTTTGTATGGCTGAGTGACAGACCTTAGCACCACATTCAATGAATTTGCAGTCTTTTTAATTGCACCTTTAAACTTGTAGTGCACAAGAAACACTGTATCAGAGGAACATTCACACAGAGTGACTAGTTAAGAGCNGTTTTCCTCCAAGAAAATAATGGCTTTAGGATTTTGATTGTGTTGAGGGTGAGGACGACAGCAGGAGGTATTAGGGAGTATACATAAAATTTAAGTAGGGTATGTCTGAAGTTGTTTACTTTGATAATGGCAATTCAGCCCAGGTGAGAATCAGATAAATAAGGTAAGACTTCTCAAGTTTGTATTTCATTTAATCCTATCTAGCCTCCCAGGGCTATTGAGAGGATAGCTATAATAATCATTAGTGTTGGGTTGAGTGATAGAGATGTTATGAAAAGGAGGGTGGCCATGATAGTAACACGACCATGGATAGAAACAGGCTCATAGTCAGAGAAGAACCTTGGAGGACTTCTGAAAATCAGAAATGGAAACCCTACTCTTTGAATGAAAGAACACATAGGAAGAACTCCAACAGCTGTAAATGTTTCTATGATTTTTAAAGGGGTTTTATTTATATAGGATTAATACATAACACCACCCATATTGCTTTGTATATCTGGCTGAAGCAGAAACAGCCTCCAGAATAATTTTTCTCAGTGCTTGCCTGAGAATAAATCCTGTTTTTTCCCTGAAAAGAGGATTTTTTTTTTTTTTTGAAATATCATGCTTCCCATCTCTAGTATGTTCTGAAAGGTAAGATACAAAGCTGCTTATAAACACACTGGACTAAGAATAAAATCTGATGTGGCAAGAGAGATTTGCAAAAATGCAAATCAGTGAAACTAGCAAAGGAGGACTTCTCCTGAGCTGTATAATCAAGACAGCAAGCTATTTGGATGACTGCATGCAAAACTTCTTTCTTTTTTTGGGAGAACATCAGAGAAGGCAGCTGAATCAGTACCCTATATGTTCTATGCAGCTGAGGTGATAATGAAAGCAGGGCCAAAACATTTAGGTTAAACAAAGCACTAATGTACTAGTCCTTCTCTGCTCACAAACACTGAGTCCAGTGGGGCACCTTCCCTGGTTGACTTGTTTCCTGTGGCAGGAAACAATCTTCCAGACACTCCTTGAACTTCCTAGATTGATTCTTCTCTGCTATGTTACACTTCCAGCAGCTTCCTGGCAAGTTGAAATCCCTCATGGAAAAAAGGGCTGGTGATCCTGATACTTCTTCCAGCCCCCTGTATAATAAATCATCTGCCCGTTCATCCTACCTGGGTGGTCCTTAACAGACACAGTGCCCTGCTGACCTAGCCCCGGATCTTATACACAGGCACTCCACCCTGTCATAACTATTGATTTCAACACAATCAAAACAAGCCCTAGTGGGATGGTTACGTCCCTTACCTCTTTGGTTTCATTTTGAGACTTCATGTTCTCTGCGATGAACTGGACGTTGCTAATGACCTCCTTCACCTCTGGGGAGTACTCCATGTGCTCTGCCATCCATTTCAGTGGCTGATGGCTCAGTCGTCTTTTGCTGGTGGAGAGTTCAGTTGCCTTATCACAGTGACTGCACCGCTGCTCCTTGTGCAGTTTGGTGTCTTTGTGTTTGCTGTGCTTGGGCTTGCCCAACTTACTGTCTGATACTTTCTTGTCTTTTCTGGACGTGTTTTTTTTCTGCTGTTCTAGTGGCCTCTGCATCAACAGGACTTTGGGGAGCAGGCTAAGAAAGACAGTTTTTACCCATTTGGGCATTGTGTGTGTCGTTGGAGTCCTGTAATGTATATTGAGGACAAAGACTGTGATGACAATTGACAGAGTCACAAATATCATTGTGAAGAGTAAATATTCACCGACTAGAGGAATTACTAAAGAGGTGGATGGGATTGTTTCTGTGATCACCAGTAAAAATACAGTCAAAGAAAGAAGCACAGAGATGCAAAGAGTAACTTTCTCACCACAGTCAGATGGCAAGTAAAAAACTAACACAGTCAGGAATGAGATGAAAAGACAGGGAATGATCAGATTTATGGTGTAGAACATTGGCAATCTTCGAATATAAAAGGAATATGTTATGTCTGTGTAGATCTCTTCACAGCAGTTGTACTTGATATCATGTTTGTAGCCAGAAGCATCAACTATTTCCCATTCACTATTTTCCCAAAAGTCATTCATATCTACTTTGGATCCAATGATCAGAAGATCAATTTTGGCTTTGTCATAGGTCCATGAGCCAAATTTGAGTGAACAGTTCTGATGATCAAATGGGAAAAAGGTAATATCCATAGGGCAGGAGCTTTTAAAAATAGCTGGTGGGGTCCAGGTGATCATTCCATCATAACGAAGGAGAGCTTTGGTCTTGCCTTCAACTTGAAAATCTCCCACAGCACTGGAAAGACAGATGAGACAAAGAGATTACCATAAAAGCAAAATGTAATGGATGTTTTCATAGGTGCTGCAAGGGGATATTTTGGAGAGACAGATTCAAATGAATCAATAAAAAGGATAAAATGAATCATCATACTTATTATACAAGACAATATCTGGTTTCCAAATTTTATCTGCTGGTACCCGAACAAATTCAATGCCATCATATTGTCTGGGATCCCATCGCAGTTTGTAGTCATTCCAAATCTGGAAGAAGAAGGGACAAGGATTATAAAGCCTTAAATTATCAACACATATCTGTTTCTCAGATCTTCTTCTAAAATGACAGACTATGATAAAGTGTAGCAGGTGCAGAAGGGGACAGTGATCCAAAAGACAGCAAGGCCATGACCTGGAGAAACATGGGACATGTGCAATTACTGCTCCCGTTGATTGCCACTCTCTTCTCTGTGATAGGATGGGGTGGCAATAGCTGTGAACTGCTGGCATGCTGAGATCTCTTCTCTGTCTTGCAGCATCAGCAGAGAGCCTTGCTGCAGCACCCCACATGTGAGAGGAGGACAGCACCAGAGGAGACCAGCACCCCCTGTTTGTCCCACCTGCCCGTGAATTGGCAGCTGCTGCCAGAAGACAGTATTGGTTTCACAGGGGTACTGAAATACCTGGCCAGGGCAGCAAGGGATGCACAGCAGCTCTCTTGCATTGCTGTCAATTGTCCTATCATGGGGCCATGCTCCATGGTCTCTTACCTATCATAAGTACAGTATCTTTTACAGAAAACTTTGTGTGGACTACAATCAGCGCCTGGAAAAAATGGTGTAAGTTAGCTGTATTTCCTCAGCAGTTTAGGTCCTCTAAGGATCCTTATCTACATAAAACCACTAAAACTATCAGGAATAATGGAGGCATGTTCCTTTTTCTCATAAATATTTTGGTGGGGATGACCTAGGACTGCAGAGCTGCATATTTAATGACTCTTTAAGGAGTACATCCAGCTAGATTTTCCAGAAGAAAATCAATCACCATGAAGTTGGAGAAGAATATATCCCACAGGAAAGAAAGAAGATGTAACTTCTAGATAAGAAGGATGAAAAAATCACTTTTCAGCTGCGGAGCTTCTCCTTATTAATTTTTTTAAATCCTTGTTACAAAACAAAAACTTATTCCATAGATGTAACTCACAAGTAATACAAAATGTCATCATTTCAATGCAAAATGCATAAGAAATGCAACACATTCACTTACATGTCTTAGCCACAAATTTGTTTCCATAATCTGATTGACTTCATCCTATAAAGAAACACAGGCATAAACAGTTATAGTATCCTGAGATGGCCAAAAACTTAGCTCATAAAACTGAAAAATAGAATTTCACATTAACTAATGGCAGATTTTTTCTAGCATCTCTCAAAAGTTTTATACATTGTACACAGTTGTGTGCAACCCTACTGAAAAATTAATAAAACTTTATTGTAAAATCGTGCTCCATAAATATCAGATACACAGAAAGCTGCACTATTTTGTCAGGCATTTGGGTATCTGGAGAGCACACAATCTAGAATTGCTCTGACCTATACCAGTGGAATAAGGTTCTTCCTGTGGCTGTGTATTTAGGATTCAGGGTTTAAAAAGCTCTGAGTACACAGTACAGAATTGGTCAAGATTCAAGGAAAATGGCATCTGTATCACAGTGTTTTCAATTTCTATGCAAACCTCTAGAGCAGATGCACTTGACCAGCACTAAATTAGGTAACTCTTAGAGACCCTCTTTTTACAGTCACTCATAGCAATTGCCAGTCAGCCATGAATCAGAAAGGTGATACTTTGCTTCTTTCACATTGCCTCAGTTCTGCCCAGCATGTTTGACCCAGACCTATTTGCATTCCAAAACATGCAATATAAATCCTCACCTCCATGCTTTAAAACACCACTCTTCAACTTGTCACACTTTTCCCTTACGTCATTTTGAAACAAACAGATTGAAAAAAAGAATGCAAAAAAGGAGATTTTTCCCCTCAGGACTACTAAGAAATGACAGCAGCCCCACAAGAGAACTGGTCACACACTACACACGACACAGACACACCAGGTATCTCTGGAGTGGGCTAGCCCTGTGAAGAGTGGCCTTGAACATTCAGTACTTCAGCCCTGGGCTCTGGAGGCTGCTACCTGAAGCAGCTCAGCTTGATGATACAGAGTAAGGAAATGAATCTATGTCATTCCAACCACACGTTCAAGCAACTGGAACAACTCGACTGACTGAAAGGACAGCAAAGGTCTCAGCATGTGCGCTTAGACGTGGATGAAATGAAAGCTAGGAGAGTTGTGGGTGCGTCAGCCACCACAATTATATCTCCTGCTTCAGCGATTTGCATGTGTTGACAACCATCCCCAAAGTTCAGCAGTATTCTGTAGTGAGTCTTACCACATTTGTAAGCTGGGTAATGGCCAGTTCAAAATACACCGTGACAGGATCAGACACGTTTTCCACTGGCCTAATGAACTGGTTGTACTGGGAGAAGAGTTTGTGAAATAACCGTTCCTCTGATTCGCAGGATGTGGTATCTGTATTGGTAAAGAACAGCTAAGCCAGAGGTAAGGAAAAGGGGAAGAAGGTTCTCAATAACATACTAGTCTCTGCTATATTTCTGGATCTTGTACTTATGACCATGTCTGAAGCCACCAGAGCACAGAGAGGAGAGGTTGCCAGCATGATGTCAGTGGAAAGCCTCCTCCTGCAGAATGCTGGCTACTCCTTATTCCTCAAATAGTAAGGTAATGGCTTCAGCAGTTGTGTCTCCTATGCTGGATTTGGCCTATGAGCCTCCATTTGGCCCACCCTTGTATCACACCAAGGTAGAATAAGGTGGTGTGAAATTTAAGAAGTAGAAATGTGACAGATTTCATCTTTGTGAATCTTCCTGATAAAACAGTGTTTATGAAAAGCATAGCTACTTATAAATTAAAAGCTAGAGGCTGCAACTACTGCATTAAAATCTCTAAAAGGTGATTAGATGACTACAATGATGCCTCCTAATCTTAAACATTATGACTGCATTTTATCCTCACAATTGATATTTCCATTATTTAGCACAATTTTTCTTTGCAGAAAGTTCATTTATTAAGTTCTATGAATAAGAGAAAAGTGGAAATATTAACATTTCTTATAGAATAGTATTCATCTATGTAATACAGAACTGTTCTGTGGCATGAAGCAGATCACAGCTGTAACTCCACATTAATGAAGAATAGACCAGATAGCTTAGAAGAAACAAGGTATGTGACAGGCACTGAGATGACTCACTGCAGAGTTAAGAAGAATGTTCCTAACCTGTTACATATAGTCCAAACCTGAAATAGTTATTTTAACAGTGTTAAAGGCTATATGCTTTGATTTCAAAAGGAAAATATTACATTTTATTGGCTCTGGCAATATCAACTTGGAAGAACAATTTTCTTGAATAACTTTGCTATTACAATATATTACTGTAATTCAGCACCTAAAATAAAAACACTTCATAAGATCAAGATTTAGAATTTCCTTCTTTTGCTGTGCTGTGTTATCAAAGAAATATGATAATCCCAAAGATATTACTGATACAACCGAGGAAAAATTTGTTTTCACACTCACTGTCATAAGTTTTTTGCATTAGTCTCAGACCACACTGGAACACATCAGACAGGCAACCATCATACCATTGCAAATATTAAACATAGAAGGAGTTTGTGTCAGGCAGCATGATCTCTGGCACAGCATAGGACATAAATTTGCAATTTTCAAATCCTTCAGTGAACACAAGGGCCTATGGATGTGCAGATATCCTGCAGAGAGACACTTGATCTCAGTATGCTGCACTTTCAGGATTTCATGTTTCATTATTTCATGCCCTTTCCCTATTCTTGAAAAAGAGATTTCACCTCTAAGCTAATACAAAGCATCTTGAAATTGCAGAGTATTATAATAACTGCAAGATGAAATGTTGACTGGTCACTTACGTGTATGGAAAGAAAATTCTGATAAAAATTTGAAGACTTGATGTTTTATTTCATTCTTTCAGCATCATTCAGAGAAGACATATGAATGTCTATAAAGTGTGGATGCTTTTATATCATGTATTGTTCCATTCAAAAAGAAGTAAAAATTTTCTCTTCAGATTTCATTATCACCACCCATAGCACTGTGATTAGAAGTACACCACTGTGGGAACATGAAGTCTCATGACTAAAGTAAATGCATCTAAAATCATGTTTCAAAATAATTTGACGTTTTCCCACTGGCTTCTTAGTAGACACATGCTTTAAAATAAATTAAAAAAACCTGACAATTATTTAGGCCTTATTTATGCTGCTTTAAGACAGTTTTTTATGCCTTGCTAAGACAAGCAATATATTTAATACACATCTTGGTCATCTGCAGAAGTGAGACTTTCAAAACAAATGTGTCCTAAAAGCAAAAAATCCTGCTAAACTCAGGAAGAGTTGTGAATAGAAATGACTGCATCCTAAATCACAGATCATAAACAATAGTGAACAATAGATCAAGTTCTCACTTTCGAAAGTGTCACTACTGACCATGCACATCCATAACCTGCATTATTTAAGCACTTGCAAATTCAAGCACCAAATGAAACTACCAGGACCCCTAATCCATTTCTATTGCTTTTAAAAAACAGTTCTTCCATTAGTTATCTAACATAATGAAGAGTTTTACATTGAAAAACTAGTATTGCTTTAGCTTTTTTCAAATACTGTTGAAATGTTACAGATTTCAGGTTAGAAATAGCTGGTGGAAGTTTTACATTTAATTCATTCAAGAAAACAGAAGCAGAGACAGTAACTAGAAAATATTCTAGAAACTGATATAAAAGAGAGCCTACCTTTAATCAAGGATGTGAGCAGGAATGCCCACACACAGAAAGCAGGGCAAAACCAACATAGCCGCTTCTCAGGATGCATTGCTGGCAGCAGAATAGAGTTTCCTTTTGAGAACAGAGGTTTAGGGGAAGAAACAAGAGGCAAGAAGACATATAACCCTGCTGATGGTAAGCAGGCAGAAGAAGGATGGATTCCTGATTTGCATCTGCAGCAAACTCTGCAGCCTGCTGAGCAGAGCAAAGCTTTGCAGAGTTGCTTTCACAACCACTAGACAAGCTTGAGAGCTTATGCCTCGAAGGAAGCCAGGCAGCATCCTATCAGGTGACTTCACATTTCCAGTCAGCCGCACCCCTGCCCCCGGGAATGTGTAAGAATGCAGGAGAGAGAGGGAATGCAAGACACAGGACAGCTGTCATGGAGCAGGGGGAGCATTTACTCTGCCCTTCACCCAAGGGTTAAGGACTCTCATCGTGCTAAAGCAGCTGCTTTAGTCATTGCCCGGTTATCACTTCAGAGAGTCCGTCAGAATACACAGAGGTGAAACAGTGACTGATTTTTCAGGTGATAGGAATGGGTGTTATATGGTGCTAACATGTCTACCAGAAGCCATACGAATCTTGAGATAAGCACAGCATCAAGTGATAGAATTGTTTCTCAGTGAATAAATCCAAGGTAAGTAGACTTATTATTGCCATCTGACAGGAGCAACCAAGCATGCTAAGTTCTTTCCTGACAGTCAAGTCAGCTTACAACATCAATTTTTCTAACATTTTTTCCCCTTGTTTGTGCAGTCTCCTGTACCAGTACGCTAGTGTGGAAATAGAGGAGCAGAATTAAAAAAAAAAAAAACAACACCAAGGGCTGTACCAGGCCAAGTTCTCTGCAACGGAGTGTTACTCTTAATCACAGAAGTCAAAAAAAAACTGATCTCATGATCCTTTAGAGGTTGATTCATGTTCCCTTCTCAGGTGTTCAGCACACATGTCCTTGCAACAGGAATGCCTGAAAAGAATCTGCAGGAAAAGGATCTGAGAAACTGAGGGTCCTGCTTAGCTACAGTGGGGTGGAAGGCACCATAGGTTATTTGGTGCCATCCAGCCTCACAGAAAGCAGCTCAGACAGGGAATCTCCTTTATGTGTGTTCAATCCAGCATGAACAAGTCTGAGTGACTGGATGAATGATTTGATCAAAACAGAAATGCTGTTGCATTTTCAGGCACTTATATTGCTGTGTAAGTGTAGAGAGAAGAAAAAAAACAAACCAGAAAATGAAAAAAGGATGCCCTTCGTACTACAAAATACAGACACCAAAGCTGCAGAGAAGAATAAGAAAGTAATTGTTAAAGTATGGATAGAAAGGAAGAGGACTGTCTGGAAGAAAAAGACTTAGGAATGAGCTGACTGTACAAAGAAGATCTCTGAAGTGGACCAAGTTGCCCATGACAAGTTTTGAGGGATGAAAAGTAAATTTTGAAGGATTACATACACCAGCCTTACTCCAGAGCTCACTAGAGAGAGGGAGCCTTCTGCAGAGAGATGAGAAACCAAAAGAAACAAAACCATGAGTGTTTGGAAGTCTGGGAGTAATTTTGGCCTCTCAAAAGCAGCAGCGTAAGTGTAGACTGCAAGGCATGGCTATGAGGTATCTCTAAGCTGAAGTTAGATAAAAATTCTCCTTGCAAATAATTTTAAGATGAAAATGTGGGTTTCAGCAAGGTGATGTCTTTTAAATTGGCATTTTGCCAACATTTTCCTAGGAAAAAAGTAAAAAACACCAAAAAATTCTGCTTTATGCCAGATTTTCCAAAATTGCAATGTTTATTAGAATGGTGTTAACAGTCCAGGTTCATAAACTTGCAGTTTCCTCACCTTACCAAATGAAGTTCATGCTTTCTTCTTGAACTGATCTGCCCATGGTGCACTGTGGCTAACAGAATTACACAGCCATGTGGCATCACAGGACGCCTGTGGCTGGCAGCAGTCATGGCATATGTACTCCTGTTAAAATCCAGTGCTTCTAGAAGGATGACACACAGTAAGATAGTCAGATACAATTTGAAAACAAATTCACCCCAACTGAAAATGTTTTGACATTTTCAAGCTTTTTGTTCTTTCCAAAAATGTATCAGGCCAGGGAATCAGGTGGGGGAAGTCAAGAGATCTGCACATGCATATGTGCAGACCAAAAGGTCTTCAGAGGTGAGGTTAAGGAGTATGTTTGCCCTCCAGAGAGGAGAGCGGTGCAAGGCCAGCTGGAAAAGATGATCCTTACTTGAGGGATTGAGGGAAAGAACTGCTTTGTTATGGGGAGCAGAGGGCTAGGGAAGCAGGCTGAATTTGGAGGCAATACCAGTCATTCATTGAGCAGATGGCAGGAGGGATTGTGCTGTTGAGACCCTGCTGGAATGGGTGCTGCCTCTTGGAAAGGCTGAAGAGGAAGGCGAAGTTCAAACTGAACCATAAAAAGCTGCTGCTGAGGCATCCAGATGGAGAATGCAGAGAGACCAGCTGAGGTACTGCCTCAGCACAAGGATTCCAGCTGGAAGCAGAGCAAAAAGTCATGAATCATTGCTGCTTGAGAAGGTACCTAATTTAATCTAATATGAACTGGCCAAAAGAGGTGTCAAAATGCCGGGCTCAAACAGAAAGAATATCCTTATATGGATATATAAGGATATGCTTTCACCCTTATTTCACCCTTTAAATGTGGCAGAAGAGGCTGATTTAGTCCTTCCATATGTACTTTTGCCCTCCAAGCATATATTCACTCAGAAAAAAAGTCTCTGGTCTCATTTCTTCAGGTAAAGTGGCTCAGGAAAAAGAGGGCAAGCAGCTTGCAGGGATGCACAAAATCTGCCCATTAAAAAGGTTTCTAGCACATAGATGCACTTCACAACTGGAGCTTGATGTTGTAAAAGCTTTGCGGTATTGACAGTGAAAAAAACAAGAGAATACATTTAGAGCATTGCCCGTGCATGCAGGAGCTGAAGGCATGCACCCTGTTGCTATTTGCAGTCCTAATGACAGATCCATTTGGAGTCAGGCTCTGCTTTGAATGGCTGATTTCCTCCTCCAGAGCCAAGTCGTCCTTTGTTGGAGAGCTGTATCTGAGTTGTTTGTAGGATTTGATAATGCAATGGATTAACCTGCAGTTACAAACAGCTCTGTGACAAACCTGTTTTCCATCATGAGATACTCAGGTCCTGATCATCTGCTAAAAAGCCTCTGTATCCAGTGGAGAAGTTCACAGTCTGTCAACTCCTTGCTAACTACCACCAGCCAAGTGAGTTTGCACCAGGGGCACTTTTCACCTTTTGCTGCTCTGGAAGCACTGGGGAGATCTGAGCCACTTCTCACTGGCTTCTTGATCAGGGCTACATATACATTTGCTTGTGATGCCTTCCTTGAAACAGCTGAGTGGGACCTCTGCAGCATTTGATTTTATGCCGACTCTGCTACTTACTGCTTTTGCAAGCAGCCAGCTATGAGGGAATGAACCAAGTCATCTAGAACTTGGTCTTCTTTGCATAATCACACATAGCACTTCGATGGGCATGGGACAGCTACTGCTAGTAGAAAGGGATGCCAGCAAAAGGAAACTGTAATGGAATAGTGAAAGAATCAGTCAAGTCCTGACACCGGAGTGACAGTTCTGTAGTTGAGATACCACAGGATATCTTGTGCATTAGCTAAATTAAGGTAAACGGGAAACTTGCTAAAGCTTACAGAGGGGAGATTTCTGAGAATGGGAGATACTTAAATAGAGCAGGCGTTTGAAGGACAATCTCTAAAGGCTGGAACATGAAGCCCTTTAGGTTCTGAGTGATGAAAAAATAGTGTAGCTTGCAAAGTTTATATCGACTAGTATTTTTTCCATGTCTGTGCTGCATAGGTAATTCATCAGCATGTGAACACTGATATTTTACCTTAAAATGCTCTGTTCTGATTCATGGCATTTGGATACCATCACCTTCTAGGTCTTTCAAGACAGCTGACTAGAGAAATAAAGCAAACTTTTCAACCATTCAAGGCTTTGAAGACATTAGGCAGGGAGGCAGAGGCCACCTTGACAACTCTCTGAGGAAAGTGATGTCATCAAGCACTGGGCTCAAAGCAGGACTCCTCAAGATACATTTTTCACAAAAGCAGTTGGGCAAAAAGGTCATAGAGATTTACACCTTCTGAAGGCAAAACCAGAATTCTATTCTTTTGTGTAGTCAGAGTTATCCTTCATTAACAAGTATGCAGAGAGACACATTACTAAGATACTAAGGCAGAGAAAATCATTGTTCTGTGTATTCTCCCATCTGACATCACCCAGATGCTTTCTCAGCTGCTTTTCTTGGTTACTCCTGCTCTGTGTCTGAACTGCTTTCTCCCAGTCCTATCCCTTCTCCCCCACTTCAATAGACAAATGATTGTCTGATGGGCTCTTAGTCTGTGTTTCCCTTCTCACCTCGCTCACATAGTATAATTTCCTACAGTTTCATAGAAGCAATACTGACAGCAGCTGTACCTGCCTTATATGTGACAACCGTAGTCTCACAGAGGCAAAGGATTGCTGTTAATCTGTACTAGCCCTGAGTGCTGTTGGGATCCACTGTTTTGTTTCAACTTCTGTATTACTACAGTGTCAGGCTAATAAAGCATTTATCAGAAGAATATTAGGAATCCAGCTTTCACTGCCTTGCAGGAAGTCATTCAACTGTCACAGAAGCCATTCCAGGACACCACCCTTTGCTAAAGTGTTAGTACAGTCCAGTTTGCCAAGTCACACCCTGAGCAATGTGTTCACACTCCCTGCAGGAAAGCCTGGATCTCACCCGTGTGTAAATCCTGGCCTTTGGCTCTCTAATGCTCTGGGACCTCATATGCCAACAATATTTGCTCTCTTAGCCACCAAACACTGACCAGTGGCTTCTAGTGTGCAGGAGATGTGAAGCATGAGTGAAAATGGAACTTCAGTGTCTACTGTATGCAGAATAATGTGCTCATGCTTCAGGAAGGATCCTTTATATTAAAGCCTTTTGTCTGTTTGTTAGTCAGATTTTAAATGATGTATGGGAAGAGGCCTTGAAGCTTGCATTGATTAGGGCATTTCCACAAACTGAGCACAGCATTTCTTCAGTTCAGCAGCTTGCTTTGTAATAAAGTCCTTTCTTAATTTTTCTTTTGTATTAAAGAGATTGAACCACTGCACCTCTGTGAACCTGCCCCTACTGTCCCAGCTATGAAGTAGGCAGTCAGTAAGTCAGGCAGTCAACACACACTGAGTAGCCAAGCACATGAATAGGGATGCCTATTTCCATGATTCTGTCTGCTAAGCAACCAGAATACAACACAAAGATTCATCTTTTATAAGCTAAAGCATCACTGATGGCAACATCCCCAAAGCACCTTCCATAGTACTAAGAGCATCATTTATTTTTACCTTCACTGACCTTCAGCTTGGACCAGCTCCTCTTGTAACTTCATGAAGATTATATAGGCTGGTAAAATTTCAAGGAACTAAACTTCAAACCAATCACCTCTGTTCAGCTTTTTTTAGAATTCTCTACTAAAGCAATGGTTCATGGGAGTAGGTTTTGAACACGTAACATATATATTTGTACACCTCCTTTCTTTGCTGCAAGCATACTTTCACATTGTAGGGAGGGTGCATTGGATATTTCTGTACCCTCTTTTGAGCTCCTCGCCATAGATGCCATTTCTTCTCAATCCCAAAGTGGAAATCACAAAATATTTTGAAGCAGTTCTATAGAGCTGTAACAGAGAGAGGCTGGCAGAAATCTCTAGGTTTATGCACACCGTTGCAATAGCAGAAATAACATGAAGTATTGGGGTTCGGTCCAATATTACCAGGAGGTTGTGCCTGTGCTGGCTGGCCCTCGCTGCTTGCCTGTGTGGTAGCACTGGTGTTTTCACCCCAGTGGCACCACAGGCTACCAGGATGTTACAGCTGAGGGCTTGGAGACAAGTCCAGGCATGCAGGAGCTCAGGTTTACCTTCCACTGAGAGGCTTCAAAGCAAGGTGAAGGAAAGGAGCCGATTCTGATGGAGGGTTTTGGTTCAGAGCTTTATTCTTGGCCAAGGGCCTCTGAGTCCAGTAACTGCTCCAAAAGAATCCCGACCGCATGGCAGCCCAGGGCTTTTAACCAGGGGAGAGGGGGAGGGAAGGAACACAGGTGACACCAATCAGGCATGGGGGAAGGTCCCAAGGGACAGAGGACACCTAGATGGCCCAATGGCTCTCCGGGGGTGGGAAGCATCTTTTGAATCCTGCCAACCACTCGACGCCCTTCTGGAATGCCAGGGCTGGCAGGCAGCATTCATCAGGGGACAGGATGTGGAAAGGAGGAATGCTTGACAGGCCTGACAGGGAATCATCTAAGGGCATCCTTAGATGCACCGCAACAATGAAGACCACGCAAGCTTGAATAGGATCTTGTGGAAGCCACCAAACTCTATACTGACATATGCTTTGCCTCCAGGGATGCTATTATAGCCAACATTTTATTTCTAAGAAATTTAGCATTTCTTAAGTAGGGAAAAAAACAAGTCAAGCAGAAGTGTAAATGGGAATGCATAATGTAATGCTCTGACATAACATCCTGAAATCCTTGGATTCAGTGACTGCGGGGAGGTCTCCTCATGTTCTTTCCCTATAGTGAGGATAATGGATACAGTACCAATATTGTTAGGGAAAATACAATAGCAATGAGTGTGAAGAGTGAAAAGGGTAGGGGTCTTCAACAAAAGCTACAATGCTAGACTGAAATAGCAGATGATGGGAATATGACTGCAGTAAAGAGTTCCAGACTGAATGTCTGAAATAGCCTGGCCTAAAAGGGATTAAGACACAAATGTCCATGAAATAATAGCCCTCTAAAAGTTCATGAAATAGACCATTGGAAAGAACAAGTAACACAAGCACCATGTGAACAGAGCACACCTAACAGTGCATGGCTGTGGTCATACGCTGGCTGATAACTGCTCTGAAGCTGTGTTCTAGTGGACTGAGATTTAACCTTAAAAATACTTTAGCCAATTTTTGGATAATAGAATCCATGGGGAACTTGGTGATTGGCGGGGAAAGAGTCTTTAAACTAATTACTGTGGGAAAAAATCCCCTAACAATTGAAAACGAAGAACCATAGTTGTCATTAGGGAAATGGGTTGGTCAATGAGCTGGAGGAGTGATGGAACCTTATTTTTTGTGTATGCATCTTGCCTCTGAACTTCCAGTATCTCAAGAGCTGTGACCATTCCTCTTTTAGATCGCTAAGGGATTTAAAACAGCATGTGTAGAAGCTAGGCAGGAGCTGTGTGTATGAATGGTGATTAGTGGACTAACATATATGTGCTGACTAGCCACGTGACCTCTTCCAAAGGAGATACATAGTCTATCTGTTGTTTCTTGAGATGGGACAAATCTCATTTCAGTTGTTCCCTTAATGCAGTTTTTGATTCACAACAAATTTACAGAAACTTATTTTTCTTTAAACTTCATTAAAAATTGAACTTTGGAAGGGTCAGTGAGTAGACAGAAAAATATGTGATGAAAAAACAGTGTTTGAGCAGGAAGTAGGGGTAAAATAAAGAAAAGTTATATTATTGCTTCAATCATTAGCAACATAAATAGAAAATAAAACCAACAGATGAGAAATAAGTTAAATACAGTACCTGTCCTAATTTTTATCCAAAATCTGGAGTAGGAATAACACCAGCTTGAAGTTGAAGGATAAATCTTCTCAAATAAAGTTTATCTCCTGGTATATTTGGGTCCCAATATATCCAAGTGCAGCAGAAATAACAAATGTTTAACTGCATGGTGATAAACACTGTATCCATTTATATAATTAAATTGGATTCTACCTGGGATAAAAACCTCAGAAACACGCTACTTCACATTCCTCTGTCACTACTCTTCTGTCATAGGACAGAACTTAAGAGAAGCTAAGTAAGGGGGAAAGTTTTGTGAGGTTGGATAACAAAGTAAGCCCATTTACCTTGCTGGTGCTGGAGGAAAGCCTTAGCAATGTGTTGGTAATCTGAACATTGAGCTCACAGCAGGCACCCCATTCAATTAAAAAAAAAAAAAAGTATCATTTGAGAGAACTTGTAAATATAGGAGGTAAATAATCCATGTCTAGGAATTCTGCTGTTCACTTCTCAGATTTCCCCTGTAATGAAACTAATCAATGTCCCTTTGAAAATACCTATGGTACCATGGCCTGAAATATGAAATACTTTCACAGGAGGTGAAAAAGTTGAAGGACAAAGCTTCTACACCTACCAAAAAGAGGTTGTAAGCTTTGTCTGAAAGTTCTCAATACTTCAGCCCTAACTCCTTATTATTTTGGAATGCTGAAATGTTCTACTAATGTTCCTCTTAAAAATCTTTCATGTCTAATTCTCCAACATTTCCCAGGATACTACAACATTTTATGGACACTGCAAGGATATTTGCACATGGCAAAAACAGCTTAATATGTTCAAGACATACTAAAAATTTTGTGTGCAAATATGCCTTATTAAATGCAAGTGACTGGAAAAAATCTGAACTGGGTCTGGAATTTTGAGCAATCCTGTTTGTTTCAGAGTCTGTAAGATACTTTTATACTTATTGTCCTGTAGATTTTGAAGAAACAGTCCTGTTTGGGATTGTCTGTGCTTGGTTTTGTGAGTAGGATCGATCCCTTGTGATTGGTGAGAATGTTAATCTTGTTAACTTGGCTTATTCCCTTTTTGCTCTTAAAGACCACATCACAACTCTGGGAAAAGAAAAGTAGTAGTAAAAATGTTTTTGTCTGAGAGAACCCAGTATTTCCCTCTCTGCCTGGTTTCCCAACCCATCACTAAAGGTTTCTGGAGTTCCTTAATGCCAGTGGGAAGTGAGGATGAAGTCATGCAATACATGCGAAGTCAAATTTCAGTGTCAAAAATATTTACTTTGCAAGTGCTCTCCACAAACACATTGACAAGCAGACAATCTTCAAAGGTGTAAATATCTAAACTGACACAAGAGGCAAGGCAAGGAGGAAAAGGAGGAGCACAGTGGTCACATGAACAACTGGAACAGCCAAAGCGCTGAGCAATCAGGGGAGTCAACAAAAATTGAACATGAAAATGTGAGCTTCAATGCACTAACCACTAAGAGATACTTTCTGGAAAATCAAACATATTCACAATCATAATTTCATCTGAAAATAATTTTTTTTCTGTTTTTCATCAGATTTCACTGGAAATTGGTCAGGAGTTGCCCTTCTGGCAAAAATTATACACACAAATTCTTGAAAAACTTAAGAGCAAATTCAAAAACAGAAACTGGCAGGATCTTAATCAGAGCTCAATAGTCCTGTAAAGTTTCCATGTGGAACTGAGAAGTTGTGTAAATGCTTTTCTCTAGACTCTGTGAAAGCCAGTCAAAGAACAGAGATTTAGGGCAGCACTGATGTGAGACCCTTAATATGCAATAAAGTACATTAAATGCACTTGGATTTCCTACCAGCTGAGACTTTTGCAAGAATTCTTCACAGAGGACATTTTTCCCCTCCATAAGGAACTGGTGCAAGTCTCTGAAGAATTTTGATCTCTTTGAAAGAGAAAATTGTTATCTCAGTGCTAAAAGTTAGTCCACACTGTGCCATAGAACTTTTACTCAGATTGCGCCAACATGCCATAGTAGTGCTGTTTTAAATAGCCCAAAGCTATTTACCTGAGCTATTCCTACAGTTTACCAGAAAATCATGCAGATTCTCACTAGAAATTTTAATTTCCCTTTAGGTAAATAGTGAAAAGTGAGCTAAAGGAGTATTTTGCAAAGCTTAAACTTCCCTAACAATGCTCCTGGTGAGGGGAGGAGTGCTATGACTGCAGTGGCATACAACACGCAGAAGAGCAAGAAGCCAAGTGACATCTCCCATGAAATCTCACCATGACATATGTCCTCTGCAAAATATTTCAACTGCCATTTGATTTATATGAAAGACAGGGAGAGGACTCTTTTGTCCTTAGAAAATGGTGCCATCCTTTTATAAGAAGAACCACTCAGAAAAAAATCCATTTCCTTAGCAGAGAATATTTTTAATCCTCTTAAAAACTAGCTTCTGAAGCCTTTAATTCTTTACTTAATTGATGGCTCTCAAATGAAGTGCACTGAGAAAAAAACTGCCGTGGGACTGGCAAAATTAAAATGGGCAATGCCATAAAGAATGAAGACACTGCTGTGTAAGTGACCAAAGCTCCTGATGTCCTGAAACAGAATTTTTTAACGTTTTGGAACTGGCTTAAGTTTGCATTTGGAAAGAGAACACTTCATGCCTGCCAAAGGAGACTAGCAGCCCATTCCAATTTAAATGGATAATTAATTAGATCCAAATCTTCTGATAATTGAGAAACAAAAAAATTAACACTTCATCCTTTGTTAAGTAATGAGCAATCCTGCCAAGAAAACAGTAATTTTGTAACTGAAGGCACAAATGGAAGCATTTAGGCTAACAAGAATAAAGTGGCAAGATCCTTCTTCTGTTAGGTCAGTGGACTTGTCCTTCTGTCCTTACGGATAACATTGTATTAGTGAAGGAGGCAGGAGGCCATCAGCAAAGTTGACTGACTCTTCTTTATATAACAAAGCTTTATTTTTGTTAAATTTCTGTCTGACAGCTACAGAGTTCTGTACACTTCATTTAATGTATGGCTTTGTGAACTTCATGCGTTCTGACATTTCTAGGACAGGCTGAGCCATCAATACCTCTTGTGCCTCTGGCCAAAAAGTCTAAGAGAAAGCCTGATGTCATTATGGTCAGAAACCATCATTTCTTTTGTTCTTTGTCTGAAAAAGCTTTTGGAAGGACTATCAGCAACCTCATAATGGGCATTGTGACTGAGAGAGGGAGGAATTTGAAATATTAATTTAAAACAACATCTGCTTTTAGTTACAGAAATATTGCCACTGGCTATTATCCCGAAAGGCGGTGTCTAAAGTGGAAAGGTTTCAAGTTTTATGCACAGCCTTAAGATTAGACCAGGAGTGTTTGGTGATCTGTTTTCAATACCATAGTCTTTGTGACAAAATTTTAGGTTTAGGCAGAGTTGAGATATTCCTGTCTTTGCTTCAGGCAGAAGTAGATAATCTGATTAATGAGGATTCATTCCATCTAGCTCTAGCTATAAAGAAATGAGGCATCCCTTTTAAGGCTTTCTCTGCCATCAATAGAAGATTTGCTGCTGCAGAGACTTCAAAACAGAGATATCTCAGAGCTTGTTCTGCGGGGATTAGCTAACTCTGCCTTTCAGGTGGTGTAGGCTGGGCTAGCTAGATCCCATTCTTTTTCCTTCCATGGTTTCATCTGGCACAAGAAGATAACAAAGTTTTGCATCTCAGATGTTCTCTAGGCTCTGAGACTGGTACAGGATCCATTCTCTGTGTGCTTGTACCACCCAACACCCTCAAAAATTTGAAACGTAGGCAGTAACAAGGAAGATGTTATAATAATGGTAATAATTTTCAGATAGATAATTATCAAGGTAGACTTCCATGAATAATGAGAATAATTTGGTTATTTTTATGGACAAAATTGGGTGACAGAAGTGAGGAAAAAAATGACAATTCCTTTGCAGGCTTCCAGAGGGTGTGCAGCAGATCCTATGTCAACTTTATATGATAGATGCCTTAAGGCATTGTACCAGTAATATTGTATATCTACAGTATTTGAAGTCATAACTCATCTATATTAGCATGTGATGAAACAAGAATTGGTGCAAACCATATGATAACAATCACTAATAGAGTTGGGGAGCTGAGTGCTGTAACTAAGTATTGTGATTTGTCTTTTGTCAGAGCATCCAGTAACACATTACATCTTAAATCATCCTGCATTACCTGCTTAAGGAGGGATGTAAATATGAAGATATAATTGAAGCCCAGAGCATTTGTTGAGATGGAATGTGCATAAAAGGGCAAATTTCAATTTTTTATACTATAGAAAATGCAGCAGTTTTGAATCAAAGGTGAAGAAGGTAAATATAAATTGGCAGGACGCCCATCGGATTCAGGGTGCAAATTCAGTTAAAATGTTCCAGGGTCACAAATGCGAACATAAAGGGGAAGACAAGATGAAGAGGAAAATCTGACACGCAGTTTCAAATGGGCACCACAGCGTGCTGGAGCCATGTCAAACATTAGCACAGAGACAAGCAAGAGTGTGTCAGTGTCAGATATATTTACATTGTCAATGAGCTGCAGCTTGACAAGGAAGAGCAAAGGGTGAAAGAGCAGACCCATGAGAAGGGAGCAGCAATGACAGCTAACATCTGCTGGAATGAAAGTGTTGCTGGCTCAGCCAACAGAGATGGCTAGAAGCCTTGCATTCAGAAAAGGTCAACGTTTGCAAGAAGGCAAAAAATTAAATGAAACACATTTTTTGCACAGAGCACCTCATTTTTTTTGGTCACATCTGTGGCCAGCAGAAATTTTTCAGGTAAAATAATTTGTGTTTCAAATGCTAATTTTTAAGGTTTTTTTAAAGTTTGATCTCTTGAGAAGAAAATAGTTTTACAAAGGGAAAGTTATTAAAATACAAAGCCAGTGTGATAAGCACCTCTAGATTTTATTGCCTTGGTAGCCTATACCCATAGAATACTTTGTTACTTCTTACACAATTAGCTATCAATGATAATATTTTGTTTCTCTTGAAACTATAGTTTGTGTCATCCTATCTTCTACCAAAATAATCCAACAACTGTGAAGAAATTTTTATCAGTATGGCTGAAGTTTGCAAAACACAGACCAAAGAGGATCTGATTTGGAAAATATAAGGTTTAGTCAGACGAAAATCTGGAAGCACCAAAATATGTCCCATGAAGAAAAATGAAGCCACCATGTAGAAAAAGGACAATGCCGGATGTCATCACCCTAAGGACACCCTGTTTGCAAACAGTAACCACTGACTGACAAGAAATTGAGAGTTGACTCTCTTGCTAAGAGGAATATCTTTCTGTGTGTTTGTATCTGTGCATGCATATACGTTTTTACTAATCATGTCGACAGATAGGGAAGGATCAGTGCAAGGACTACTTGAAATGGATGCACTACACTAATCTCATCCCTTCAATAGTACTGTTCTGTCCAGATTGGGCTCCACCACAGATTGTAATGGTACTGATGCATATATATATCCATAACATCCCAAATGAGTGTGCAATGCTCATATCTGCTGAGCTGCTAAATGTGCTTTGGTCTCTGGAGGAAAGCAGTTATGCTCCAGTTCAATGAGTTTACCAGTCCATTTTCAGAAAGAGATAAAACTGGGAATTCTAAGTTTGCAGAAGAATTCACATATTCTATGTGCGAAGCAGCTGTAAACCCCTAAAGCTGAATGACCTTGTGCTCTCTTTTTATATGTTGTGTGATCTTCAAAACCAGCCCATGTTAACATGCATTATTTAAAGAGATCTTTTCTCTGAAAAAGAGTACTCCCACTTACTCCAGTTAGTACACCCACTCCTCCACTGTGTAAATGAGAAAACCTTACATGAGAAGATTTCCTATTAATTATCTAGCCACAATTATAACCTACACCTTCTCCTTAAAAGGAAACCCATGGGCAAACACAACAACAATCTTTCAAGCGATTGCAACAAGTCCACCTTACTATCCGCATACTTTCAGGATTACTTGTTTTCTCACTGTGCATCAGGTTAAGCATGGCCATAAGGCTGAGGAGCAAACCCTGTGGTTTCTACATGACAATACGGTGTGTTTTAGCACACTCCTGCCATTACAAAAAGCCTGTAGAAAGCATTGTATAAAATGGTGAAGCAGCTGGCAAGAGGCTGTTGCCCTGAGACTGGTCATTGCTGCTGTAGAAGAACGGGCTTCATGATGAAATGTTGGCCATGAATATTCTGCACTATCATTTGGAATGGCAATGAAATGGGAATGTTATCACAAACTGTCCCCATTTATTAATGGTTCATGTATAACTGTGGCCACAGGTAAATCTAGCAAGGTATAAGGTCTGGAATGAGTCTAAGACAGGTAGTGCAGGGGAGGATATATTCCAAAGAATTATATACAAGTACCTAAAGGAGATGCACAGCCATATCACAGACAGCTTGAGATTGCCCAACTTTGGAGGGCTTTGGGCATAGATTTGTTTTGATCTTGCAAGGCAATGCACCTGCAGAGCTGCCCAACAGCTGAAGTTGTTGACACCTCTTCCTTCTCCCTTCTGGTGCCTTATCAGATGATGCCCTAACACTGGGAGAGCACAGTGCTTTCCACAGTGCATTGCCAAGGCCATGCTGAGAGAGCAGAATTGTCTGTGATCCCCTCCAGAGCTTCAGAGAACTGACAGTTAGTGATGGAGAGAACTGTGTAAAGTCATGAAACAAAAATATTGCAAGTCCTGCACTGCTAAGAAGGTATCTCTGAAGCACAGCTCCTCTAGCTAGCATTAACCCTTTGCAAAACAACTAAAACAACTTAATAAATTATTAGGCAAAGAATTACCAGTGGCTTTTCTGAATTCTACTCCTTCAGTTTCTAAGTATCACTTAGTGGCCTGTTACTCTGCTCTTTTCTGCAGTCCATGATTAAAATAGAAAGGCTGCAAAGCTATGGGGAAGATACTGATGGACAGTTCTGCAAATTGTTCCAGCTGAACCATAAAACTGTCAAACAAATGATACATGTTAGTTGTGATGGTCCCATGCCTCCCAGAAATAAAGCAAATCCTTAATGGAAGACTTAAGTTAGGAATTAAATATTAATTAGGGCTTATACGAGATAGACATAAAAGGGATTAGACACAAACCACAGGTTTGCTGTAGCAATGGTAGAATGAAACAGCATTTCTTTTTGAACTTTGGCTGACTGGTAAAAAGCAATAAAAGTGAGAAGGCAGAGGAAAACATCTTTATTCCTTGTTTTGAAAGGGGTAGTGGCCCAATGCCTTTAGTTTTCTTTACTTGCTTCACAGGCACAGTGCTGTGAGAGTATTTCATTCTCAGCTATGGACATGGTTCATAACTGGAAAAGCTTCTAATGGTCTGACTCACAAGCTCACGTGATAGCCACAGGAAGTCTAACACAGAAATTATACTTGGTGTCAAAGTGGCAAATAGCTTTGCACAAGAGATATATTTTTAACTGAGTACATCTGGGTTGACTTGTTTAGAAAAAAGTGCCAATGTAAACTTTCCAGAGGACTCATAGAGTGGCCATTCTGATTTTTCTAGAGGACTCTTTAATTTGTTATTATTTTTGCCTCTGCCTCTCCACAGCCCACACAAAACATCAGTTACAATCCATGTCCTCTGGAACAAACAAGTGAGGATGTGTACATCCTGTGCCTTTCCATTTTGGGGGCAGACTTCCAAATGTGTACTTATTAATTGTTGACTGGCATCTAACCTGAATCTAAAGTTCCATCCATGAGTCATTCTTTGCACTAGCATAACCAGCATAACAGATTACCAAAACTTGCTTTCAAACCAAATACAGAGGATTTTAATTGTAATTCACAAACAACAACAAAAAACAAGCCCCTTGGATTCTGTTGACTGGGCATTATGGCATATGATAAGTTAACTGATCAATTAAAATCAGATATATAAATAATAAATATTCCCATCTGGATCAGCTGCAAAACAAATGCTGGCAGGCATGGCTTGTAGCATTTGGGAGTACCTGGAAACTGTAACCACAGATGCCCAGCTACCAGTGGCTGATCACAGCCTCCACTTGTTTACTACCAAGAATTGTAATTCAGTGCTGAGAAAGGTCCTCTGGTTAACGTTCTTTGCATGGTAGCACACAAGACTACTGCTGCTGAACCACAGAATTTGAAAGTTTCCATTCTGACCTTCAGCTATGCCCAATTATGCAGAAGAAAGGTGCTGACAGAGAAAAAAATAGATCCACCACCCCTTCTCATCCAGACCCAGTGCACACAAGGTATCAGAGTTGCAGACAGTGTGATCTTCTCCTACAAATATTCCCTAGATCTTTGAGAAGCCATGGTGGTCAGGAAAGGTGCCTGAGAACTGGAAGACAGAAAATGTCATCTCAGTCTTCAAAAGAGCAAGAAGCAGGACCCAGGGAACTATTGGCCAGTCAGCCTTACCTCAGTCCCTGGAAAGGTGATAGAGAGCACCTCATTCTGAAATGAGGCCATCTCTACCCACATGGAGGACAAGAACATGGTCAGGAATAGTCAGCCTGGATACACTGAAGGGAAATCATGCTTGAACAACCTGACTGCCTTCAACAATGAAACAAAGACCTAGATGAATGAGGGAAGAGCAGTTGATGTTGTCTACCCTGATTTCTTTTCAAATGAGCTTGGCAGAGCAAGCTGTGGATACAACTCCCCATACCTTACCTACTCTGTGTACTGATGCCAGTTCTAGGAGAAAAGACAGTACCAAAGACTGTTGGGGTTTGAGGTATAAATCTGTTCTTTCCTCCACACTCAGCCTCCCTCCCTCAAAGCAAGAGGTAGAACATGCTCTGGCCATAGGTAAATATATGAAAATCTTCATTCCATTAAGGGACCTAAAGGAGTTGTAAGAGAAATGACTACGTAGGGTCTCACACAAATACATGGCAGTTTTTACCCTGAGGAGCTGATGCAGCCAAAGAGAGAACTGAAGAGAAAAGGTGGCTTATTAGAAGGATGTAAGGCAGTGTACAACATAGTGCTGCCTCTCTTCTGACTCCAGTCATGACAGATAAGACTGCCATTAACATCACTGCCATACTCTCTGGTAGCTCTACAACACTCTTTCTATATTCTAAAATAAACTTTGCTATGGGCACAAGGGAATACAGATTATATGCTGAGCTGTCTAATTAGGGTCTCCTCAGTCTAACTAAAATACAGGAAGCCACTATCTTTGGTTTAGTTACAGTAAAATCAACACTCTGAAAACAAGAGTGAGATTGATATATATTAAATTCCTACTATCTATCCCTTTTCTCTGGCCTTAAGTTTAGCCCGCTATTCTCCTTCTGAGTCCTAAGACTCAGGGAGGACACAAGCTCTCCCCAAGCAGGAAGTGCGTATGACACTGAGTCCTTGGCATGCCAGTTTCTTCATTAAATGTAGGCTCTTGCTCATTGTAGTGTGGTTACCTGAGTTTGGAGCTATTTTGGATGGTCTGTTAATACAATCTGTTTTGCTTTCAGTAGTTCCAATCAAAACTTTGACACTCAGTCATAGTGTTTCTCTTTGCTCAGGGACTGTGAAGCAAATCCAGAACTTCACAACTGGCAGCAAAATCTTTCAGATTTATTTCCCTCCTGAGTTAAGCGCAGATGGAATACATACTAGCCTCAGGCCCAACACCTCAACCCTCCTGAAGTGGAGGAACTGGTACTTAGCCCAATATAAGAAGAACACTGTCGTGGTTTAGGCCGAAAAAATCCAGGAAGCAGTAACACAGCTATCAAACAGCCCATACCACAGCTAAAATAATCTCGGGGCAAGACAAGGCCTGAGACAACACACTGTCAGGCTGATGTGAAGCACTCAGACTAACAGTCATAATGACAGAATTAGATGTACTAGCTTGCATCTGATGACAAAAATAGTTGTACAGCGATGAACTGCAGCAAAACAATCTTCTTGAGTCATGTTCAATCATGGTGGAATGGAGGGTGACATTTGGGTGATATGGTCCATGTCCCTGGAAAAATTAGAAAGCATTTAACAAATAACTCTAGGCTATATGCACTGGATGAAATATACTGAAGTATCACAAATGCAGAGAGATGTCAAATCCTGGCCTTGAATGTAGCTAGCTTTGGGATATTAGAGATATGCGCATGGATGGTGTTTAGAATTTCAAGCACTCACATAAAACTTGTTGAATTTGTTGCTGTCGTGGGGTGGCGTTGTTCATTTCAACCAATGAGGCTGCTGCATTTTTTTTGTAAAGACGTATTCTTGAAACAAAACAAGAAACCGGAGGAGGGGGCACCTTCACTTCGCTTCCGGCCTCGGAGGGCGGCAGCGGGGCCCGGGCCTGGGCCCGGCCCTGCCTGGAATGGCTGGGCCCGGGCTGATTTGATCTCTCTAGCCTGGTTGAAACTTTCTTTCTCGAAGGGATGGTGAGAGAACTGCTAGTTACTCAGGAACTCATCAAGCTTTCAGAGGTCAGAAAAGACTCTGAACTAAAAGCAACTTTGAAACAAAGGAACCGCCA
>VZTB01003133.1:400590-413558 GCA_013397245.1 Thryothorus ludovicianus | reverse complement strand
GGCTTCTGGTAAGCGCGCACCGCCCGGCTCCGGGCCCCTAGCCGCTGGGCAGAGGCTCTTCGGCCCTCGCCTCGGCTGCCTCCCGCCCCCTCGATCCCCAGGGAGTGCGGGCGCTGCCTTCCAGGAGGAACCGAGGCTCTCCCGGGTTTGCTGCTATGGGATCGGAGGGTCCCTGCTGCCCCTTGCTGCTTAGCCTGGTGCTGGACCAGGTCCACAGTGTAGGGCGGGATGTGGGATGTGGCCCGTTAATGTGAACTGGCCAAAAATTAGGCCTAGTCGACATTCCTTCCTGTTCTCTGACTTGCTTCCTTGCCCCCTTGAGCATATAAAGTCCATATTCTTCCCAGCACAATGTGTATGTTGATACTCAGAGCTCATTACCCTTTACTTTTCAGTGTTTCCATTGCCAAGGCCCCTAAAGGGCCCCAGGAAAAACTTCTGATAGTTCCAGTACTACCAAACAAAAGAGTGATAGTTCTAGGAGTTTGTTCTTCTTGACAGACGTTTTCCAGATGCACCACCGAATGCTGCCAATGGGTCACGTCGACCCGATTTAGGGGGAGGCGGTGAACACACAGAAATCCCTGTGTTTTGGTTGTGTTTGCTTCTCGGGGAAAGCCTGGTCTTGCTCAACTAAGTGGGGCTGGAACAGCCTTTAGGTTTTGTGAGACTGCTAAAAACTTCTAGCAGGCATTAAAGCAGGAGATGGTAATTCCACTGCCATGCTTGTATCTTAAGCTAAAGTGATTATGATCTCCTTCGTTTAGGCATACAGTGTATTAAGTAACACTTATATGGAAAAGAGTTGCAGTAGGGATGGAATGAGCATATACTTTGGAAAAAGGAATTTGTACACTTTTTTTGTATAATGCATAAAGGTCGGCTAAGAAAAAGCTTGCAACATTTTTCTTTAGTTTTCCATAGGGGGGAACAGAATGGTACCTAAAATACATTCTGATGACGGGAAGTGTTTGGGCTTTTAGGATATTTTTCTTTCATTGTTTCTTTTTTTTTTTAATTCTATTTTTTAAAAATTTTTCTTGCAGTATTAGGAAACATTAATGAAAATGTGCCTTAAAAATAGTATGTTTAGCCCATTTAAACTGCAGCCTATGAAACACTCATAGTTTTAATTGTGTGAAAAACTTTGATAAGCTGCAAACATGAAAGACGTGAGGGAAGACAGAGGGGCAGTAGCAGAGGCAGAGGCTATCCATGGGTCAGCAGTTACTCTTTTATAACACCTGGCCAACTCTAGTATTTCTGAAAATCCCATGAAAGCTCATGCAGTGGCACAACTGAGTTCCAACTGCTAATGCTTCTTTTCTGGGCAAGTGTCCAGCTGTGGATCAGCAGCTGAGAAAACCTGGTAGCAAGGATTGAAGTTCTCTTGGATGGAACAGGAAAGGACAGATACTCATACTAGCAAAACCCACTTTCTATCAGCTTTCTTTCATATCCCATTACAGTTTCTGCAAGATTTCTCTCTTAACAGCTTGTGAATTTCAGTGTTTATTCAACATGGACTAAGCAAAAATAATTGTCTTTGCTGAATGTCTTAATTTTCTTTCATTCAAGCTGAATGGAAGCCAGTTTGAATTTCAGAGTAGTAGTAAAACACTCCATCAGAATCTGATCATTAACATTGTCGTTATTTACTGAAACAATTAAAAATACCCTAATGGGTGATGTATTTTTAGTAAAGTGGAGCTGGTAATTTCTCAGTATCACTTGTGTGACTTGAAGCTATCTTACAGAGATGGTTTCTAAATGCCATGTATGCTGGTGAAACTGCAGAGAGGGGCTCACATACGCTGCCTGATTTGTAACAAGCTTTATAGATAGATGTGGTTTGTGTAAAGACTGGCGCTTTCAGGTAGGGGTGCAGGAGATGGGGTAGTAGGTAGGCAGCATCTGGGTTGTGTCAAGTTCTTGTCCATGTGCAGTCAGGTGTTTCTCACTTTGTACACAGGTACAGTAGCAGATTCATTCAGTAGGGCCCCTTGGATGGATTATATGGATGGGTACAGATCAGGCAAGGATGACATAAATGACTCTTCCCGGTAGAGTTACTGTCAGCACAAGTCTGATTGACATAGGAGACAGACTACAAAGGCAAGGCATAGACTTAAACAGTTTTTGACTTAGTTTGTATATAGTGTGTAAGTTAGAGCACAAGTCATCTCTTGCTGTAGTGTGAAGACACGTGGATGTATTTTACCAGGCCTGAGGGACAGTGTTGTTTTATCCTTCTTGTCATAGAAATGGTTCATCATTCAGAATGTGCACAATACGAGGAGGCTTAATCAAAGTCCCTAAGGATACCCAGAGGAACCGTGCAACATTCCAAGTTGCTGACTTGTGAAGGGTGGGGTTGAGATCTCCATCTTGCAGTATTTATCTGTGGAGATAGGAACAACAGAAATTTGCCACAGTGTAATGTTAATTTCAGAGGAATAAGTAGACATCAAAGACAAGTTGATATGATTGTTGCTGTATAGCCATAAGCCTGTTAAACTGCTACAGGGTCAAACATAGAAACCTCAAACTGCACACTCCTGTGCTTTCTACTGCTTAAACTGAACATGGCTGAAGAATGTGAAGGCTCTGAGCGTCTAATTCTGCTTTGAAAAAGTGTAGTAGCAGAGAAAGAATTGTTGTCATTGCAAGAACTTCAACAGGAAAGTCAAGCTCTTATTTTTCTTACTGCAAACGTCAGCAAGTCTGACTTCCATTGTAAAGCCTAAAAGACAGAGAGCTCCTTTATGATTAGTTACTCAGAGACAAGGCAGCTGTCACTGTATGGTTTCCTGTGGCCACTGTTGCCTGAGATTGCTGTCTGTGCAGCAGTGACTGGTGGCAAGATTTTCCTTTGAGCATGGTGCTGAGATGCACCCAGATTGTATTCTACTTTGCCAAATGACATGTGTAGTCAGTTGGCCCCAAATAGCCTACAACTCCGTTTGGCTTTGGTCTCAGGTTAGGCAGTGCTCCTTGTGCCATGTAGGAACATGCGGGTGGTGTAGGGATGTGGCACAGGAACCTTTGCATGCCTGTTATTTAATATTTCAATGTGTTTCTTTTCTGTCCATCTTTTCCTGAAGCCCTCCTTTACCTCACAGCCGTGCTGACCTGTTCGACCTGAGCAAAGACCAAGAGCTGAACCTTGCCTACATTTCTTCTGTTCCACATGGAGGTATTGAACAAGTTCGGATCCACTGGTTATTGGAATTAGTTGCTCTTAGGTAAGCAAACACCTTAAGATGAAGTCTAGGAAAATGTGACACATTAAAGGGTCCAACAGGTGCTCACTTTGATGTTTATCTTAGCCAAATGGCAAGCTGGACATATCTTTACCTCTGTGGAAGTCAGCTAAGTTCCAGCAGATAGGAATCATTCTGGAATTTTAAGAGACAAAGAAAGATGCAGTTTCTACTGGAAAGCTGAGAGACTAGAAAGGTGGCTTACTTTTTAGTCCTTTAATGTAGGAGACATGGTACAGCAAAAAAGTCCAACAAAGGTTGATACAAGCCTGACTTACTGAGAGGACCAAATGAAAGCTGCCACTAATCCTTCCTATCTTAGAAGTTACTTTTTGCCTCCTGAATCCACCTGTGCACTGCATCAATTGACAGGTAGTGAGAATTAAAACAAGGCGGATTCAGGTAATACCAGTTAATAATAAGATTCCAAAAGATTTCATATACAAAATAGCATTTTTAGTTTTAGGGAAATACATGACAGACTTTAGAAGAATACTTGGAATTCATTGTCTTTCAAGTCCCTTTTAACTCAGCTTGAACACAATCATATCAAGATGCCCAGTGGGAACAGCCAAATAGCCAGATGCCTAGCACAAAAGCAATTGTCTTTGAAGAAAGACAAACCATAAAAATCCCATAAAAAAATTGTAATAGCTCTTAAAAGTTCTGCTTGGCTCAGACTCTTGCTGAGCTGAGCATATTTACAGTCCTCATCATTGTTGCATCTACTGCCACAGACACAGAAGAATGGGAATTTACCACTGTGGGGAAGCAACAGGGAAGAGAGCTCAGACTCTGAAAATGGCGTGTGAGCAGAGGAGTTGAGAGTTTCAGAAGTGTGCATTAGGAACAGAGTTATTTTTCCTTGATATTAAGGTGTGCTTGTGTATGTCAGTTTTTTAGGAAAGTGGTGTTAAGTCCTGCACACAGGTAAGTGTTGCATCAATACCCCAGGGTGGCCTCTGTTTGTTAGTTCATCCGTGAATATAGCAGGTAACAGAGCTCCTGGCTCTCATCTTTCCCTGTGGAAGTTTCCACTAAATACCCTTTCCTGTGTGTGCCTCCCTCTCTTACTGGACTGTGGAATACATGGAGTGAACTAGTGTCAAGGACAGCTGTCACTGCTCGCCACTTCCAGAGTCCCTGTTTTAAGAGATTTCTCCTGGGAGATGGATTAGGTCTTTCAGGTTTCTGTAACCAATGCACTTGGGAAAAATCAGTGGATACCTTTGGAAAGAAAGTAGCCACATCTACACTTGGAGTCCAGAATCCCTTCTGGCAGCCTGTGTTAGCTGTGCTATTGTGTTGAACTGGTCTTTCCACATGGCTGAGGGAGAAGAATGCATCTATCATGGATTCTGCTCAGCCTTTGTGGGGACTGAGCCACTGAGTTTTTAAAAAAAAACACCTCAGTGTGATCCTTGACACAATCAAAATCCTAGGACCATGGAAACAGCAATCAATCAAGCAGTCCTCAAAAAAAGCTGTATGTAGTGTCTGAAAGATAGGATTCTAACCTTCTAGTCTCAATCTTTGGCCTATCTTTGATATGTAGAAATTAGAAACTGCTACTGTTTAGAACCAAGCTAAAACTTCTCATTTTGCAAAAAAAATATGCGTTTTTCAAGGGCAAGAAGATATTTAGTGGACTAAGTGTCAGCATGTTTGGAAGGGGAAGGAGCATGGAGTCTGCAGACAAACATGGGGAGTGAAAAATCCAACAGTAGCAGGAATACAACCCTGAGCAGTGACGTTCAGTGCTGATGCATAATTTTGTGCATGTGTAAATCTCTTCCTGAGCTGGTGATTTCCAGAAGGATGTAAAGAGATTTTGAGTGCAACCATCTGAGTGGAGAACTGTATTGTGTCATGGAATTGATGAGTACAGAACACTCCTTGGAATGTGGAGATGGGTACTTGACTGAAGAAGAGCACTTAGAAAAAACAGAGGATCTCTGTGGAAGTCTAACACATGGAGGCTTTGCTTTTCTTCACAGTTGCTGCCATCTGTAGAAAAGATGCCATAAATGTTTCTGCCAAGAAATAGATGTGCTCAAATAAAAAACTGCCAACTTCCCCTTCTCAATTCTGTGATGGTCTTTATCATTATGTTCTCTTATCCCCCAATACCAAGTGCATCCCTTTATTTTAACTTTTTCTAGTACAGCAAGCCCCTCCTTCATCTTTGTCTTTATTCAGAGTTAACCCATTATTTCACCACCTTGAAAGGATACCACAAGACAAGCTGTTTTCAAAAAACTCTTAGTTTTATTTCAACCAATTGCACACATTTTCCTCTTGGTCTTGTGACACAGAAATATTCATGATTGTGGAGAAATCCAGGGTGTCTTTCATGGACTGGACAGTTCCCAGACTGTTGGTTACCAGTGCCAGTAAGCAGAGCTATTTTGACACCTAGGCCACACATTCTGGCCACGCTTCACTAGTCAACAAGACAGGACACTTTGAGATGAAGACTCCAGCTCTTTGCCCAGTTCCAAGGGACACACACAGTCCAAAAGTTAAGAATCCTTTCCCATTCTTATGTAGCAGTTCTAAGATGTGTTAGATACATGATACATGGTAAATCACAAGGCATCACAGTGAACAAAAATACAGTCAGCATACATGAAGCATATAACATTTCATAAAAGGCATATAATGGTTTTTATTTCAATATTAGTATTAACCTAGTTGGAATTACAAGCCTATCCCCAGCTTCTCTCCAAGACGTGATAGCTAATTTCTGGTAGGAGAGAAGAGAATCAGCAATTTTTGTTAATTTTCAATCTTCATATCTTTAATTTTAGTATAACTTAGTGTAGCAAACATAGATGTACCAGAAAAAGGCTTGCTCTTTTAGTTACATTTTACATACTCCCTAGAAGTAATTCACAATCTGCCAGCATCCCTACATCATAGCACTGAAGCTGTTGCCATGCTGTGTTTGACAATGTCCAACACAGTTGATTGTGAGCCAGTTCTGCCATGAAAACCAAAACAGGAAATTGTTCCTACAGTTTCTTCTGACCAATAATTTCTTTCTTAATAGTATAAGTTCTAAAGTTTACCTTAGCTCTTATGTGTAGTCAAGTTTCTTTACTGTGGTATCCTTTAGTACTGCACTTTAAACAACTGTGGTGAAAAAGAGACTTCCCACTCTTAGTTTCTTGTCCTCTTCATTATTCTGCAGAGACTCTTGCAAGGATACACTTTCCANTTTTTTTGTTTTTTCTTTGTGTTCTGTGTTGGTATCTAGGTCCATAAAGCTAAAAAAATGTAGATTGGTAGGATATTTTATTTGACTTCCAATGACAGCTTGGTTTGGCGCAGTGGCCTGGGAGTGTCTATATTGATACTTCATGGTAGTAACTCTTATAAACCCATTTGCCTTGTTAGGCACAAACAGGACCTTGAAAGAGGTATGCCCTGATCAAAGAATGGTTACAAACAAAAGCAGGTAAAAAGCAGTTTTTGTCCTCGGGCCCTGCTCAATTCCTTTTAGAACAGAAAGAAGCTAATCATACCAACTCAGCAATTTAAATAGTAATGTGGATTGTTTTATGACAGGAAAATACTGCTAATGATCAATCCTTTAATCTCGTGTCAGATGTTTCTGTCAAGTTTTCCTGCTTTAGCAGTACTGACAACATGCAGCTGATAGGCTTCTCTTGTACTAAGTGCATGAAAACGTCAGGTAGTTGTAGCCTCTGTGAAGATATTTTTAGTCTTTTGGAAGTGCACTGCTTTTCCTTTAAGAAAATACTTGTTTCTGAGCACCAGACATCTACTGGGGCACATGGAGAACCTCACTTTGACTGTTCTTTCATTCAGTGACCTAAAAAGTTGAAATGAGCAAGTCATACGATGTGTTGACTTGACTGTTTTTTAAAATGAGACAGCAAAGAAATGGCTTCTGCATATATGGAACTTGTTTCTATAGTCTGTTAGTTGTGAAAGGCAGAGCTGTAATAGAGTTTCCTTCCATGCTTGGTGATGTGTGACCCTGACATGAAAAAGGAGAGAGAGCGAGCTCAGCTGTTTTACCTTCTGTGCAGGTAATTATAATCTTGAGTTTGAAACAGAATATTCTGCCCATGCCATGGGCAAGAACATTGAATACTGCATTACAATCAAAATCCACGTCTATTACTTGTCAAGAGAGAACATGCTTATACAACAATACAACTGATGACATAAAGCATAATGAACAGTAGTTAATGCAAATTATTATAGAAAGTAACCAGTCCCATAAAACATGGTCTAGTAGACCTCAAATCAAAGATTAATATGATAGGGAAAGAAAGCTAAAAGAACAAAACCCCCATAATATCTGTAGTATATACAAACAGTAGTGAAAGTTTTTCAACATAGAGGGATACACAAGTTACAAAGCATTGCTCCGTTTACTTGACCCATGTATGTTACTTGTAATACTTCATTAGCATTGCATCAGAGAAGACCAGCCAGGCAGTTCTGTCTGATCCATCAATCCCCTTCAAGAAAACTCACAGATTTACCTTCCCACCTTACCCTTATTTTCTCCTGTTTTTCTTTGAATCCAGGCAGGCATTTGTAGGAAGATAGTGATGTGCTGCATATACAGCTCTGAGGTTTTATGTTTGATGGTCCTTATGTATCCCTGAATTAGAGTTGCATCTGCCCACCAGAGGCAACTTATTTTACAGGATGGTACAACTAGCTGGGTAGCTGCCAGTTAGAGCCATTAATTTTTCTTAATCTTGCTTATCCTTTCATGAGTTAAAAAATTGTGCATGAGAGTCATATTTCTTCCAGCATGATTGGGGGTATCATAGCCTTCAATAACTAATTATGACAGATTTAATCCAGTAGAATGGATTACTCCCGTGACTTCAAAGCCAGTAATTTTTGGAAATGGTCATTTTGAGAGAAACCTGTGATGGATCATAGTTTATTCTCCTGTGGCAGGTTATTCTATTAAGCTTGTGTGATCAAGGAGGAGAGGTGTTCTACATTCCACATTCAATATTTTATACATTTTATTTTTGTGCAAACAGTGGGGACTTGTTTAGGAGTACACCTAGAATGATTGGGAGGTGCAGGGCCTTGCAAGCCACAGTTTAAACCACTTTGTGTCCAGAATGCCATATTGATTGCCTTTTCATGGCAGTGGCTTAGCCTTAACACAAACCAGCTGTTAAATCACTGGGAGAGCAGTATGGGCAGGCCTTCCACCACAACAGTCTCCTGACATCCGTGTTGCGTCACAAATGATCATGGTACGATGGACAAATCAATGCCATACTGCCGTTGCCTGCATTTTAAAGTGAAGGTGGTAGTCTAACCTTTCCATGATTGTCCTGGACTGACTCCTCAGTGGCTGCTCTGTGTGGCATATGACATAAAGTGGAACTCTTTGGGGGGAATGGCTTTACACAGCCAACAGTGAGTCTAATAATTTACTTGTTGCAAACTACCCCTCTCCATTTGTCACTTTGTATACACTGGGTTAAACTGGGCAATCTGCTGGAAGCTTTTGGTCTTTTGCAAACAGCACAGCATTGTGTATACTGTAGAATAGCATTTCCTGCATACATCCAAAATCCTTTCCAAAGTAACCCCCTCTTTTCAGAGAGTCTATCACTGAGGGATTGCAGCAAGCCAGGAGAACAGAAATGTTTAAATTCTTGTAGTCTTTCAGTATTTCCTTTAAAGTATTAACTCCAGTGGTGTCCAAGAATGAGATGGAAGAACAATCGACAACAAGGGCTTGGAAATCAATTTGCTTAGGAACTAATTGCAAAGTGGTTTCTCCGATGCCCAGTCCATTAGCAGTTCTGTGATTTCCCTTTTTCAGATGCTGTTTTTCCTTCTTCTCATATTTCTTCCTCCTAGCAGCTTCTAGGTTAGGATCCAAGTTGGTCAATCTGTACAAAGACTTTAGGAAGTAGTTTTTATTTGCATAGTAAAGTGGGGCCTCAAACCGAAATATTTTGACCTTTGGAATAGTAGAGAGATTTTCATATTCTAAATCATCCTCATAAAAGCTTGTGTCTTGGATCTGACCAAGCAGGGCTGTCCTTGGCCGCTGGGTCCGAACAATGATGCATAACATGGAGAAAACAATGCCAACCAACAGCCCTATTTCTGTGCTGACCAAGGCAGAGGCAGACATAGTAACTACCCAAACAAGTGTGTCCACCTTATTCACGTGGTACCGTGCTGGCACATCTCGGAACTTCCTCAGGGCTCCCCGAAGGCTGACAATAATAATACAAGCCAGGACACACTTTTGCAAGGAGTAGAAGAGAGGTGCCAGGAAGAGCAGCACCAGCAAAACCACCATTGCACTAATTACTCCAGAGATTTGAGTCTGGCAGCCTGTAGATGTTTTGACGAGTGTTTTTGCCAGAGCTGCACTGGTTGCAAAAGAGTGGAAGAAAGAAGGAATGATGTTGCAGAACCCCACAGCAAACATTTCCTGATTGGCTCGGATGGTGTAAGCATATTTCTTTGCAAACATTTCGGAAAGGGATACAGTGAAGACAAAACTGACTATCGCAAGAGGCAAAGCATCTAGAGCAACTCGGAGCATTAAGTTGAACTCTGGTACCTTTGGGGGGATAAATCCTGTTGGAATAGCTCCAGAAACACTGGATGCATAGACTTCATTTAACTTACCATAGTGTGACACCAGTGTTGCCACAACAATGACTACCAGCTCTGTGGGAAGAGGAAATTTCAGTTTATGCTTATACCGATCTCCAAGTTCCTTAGCAGTGACCAGCACCACGATACAAATGGCACTTGTGATGACATCACAAAGGTTAGCCTGAGAAATGTTCCGGAAAATGTTAATCCAAGTAATAACAAGCATCCCATGCCCTTGGCTACGTGGAATTTTTATTCCAATCAGATACTTCACTTGAGCTGTTAAAATGGTTAAGGAAGCACCAGTTGCAAAGCCATCTAGTACGGACTCAGATAGATACATAGATACAAAACCCAGACGGAAGATCCCCATTAGAACCTGAGGAAACAGAAGAAGAAAAAAAAAACAAACCATGAGCTCTTGCCATTGCTACAAATAATTAGGTACAGATGGCGGAGAACTAGTTGGAGGCCAATAGCATTTGGCTATTTCAATCTTGTAACAGGAATTATCCTTTTTTGCTTCCAGTGTGCTTTTAAAACATAATTCCTTTTACAGCTGTGGAATGCCACAAACCCAAGAGGTGAATGAGGAGTTTGAGACAGAGTGGTCAATCAAACATTTGCCTGAAGTGACTCTACTGAAGTGGCTTGCCTGATTTTTATTCCCCATGCAAAAGAGCAGTGCATCCAAAATACTTCTGTTATGCCAAAGGCAATTTTCTTTTTTTTCTGTTTTGAAGTCAATAAAGTTAAAATGTATGGCCTTTTCTTTGTAAAGAAAACTTGAATGACAACAAACAAGATCCCTATTCTAGCTTTTGTATTAAATAGCTTTTAATTTTAGCCCTGTGGACAGAAGGGAAGTGCAGGTGGCATTTGTGGCATGCCTAAGATCAGACATGGCAGAACAGCTCACGAACTCCATAATTCTATCCTTAACTAGTTGATTTTCCTTCTTTAGATGGCTTTGAAAAATACAACTTCACAAAGGCATTTTTTTGTTCATATATGTGATCTGATATTTCTTACTAAAACAGGAAGATAGCTCTCTTTCTGCATTCGTGTATATATATATATATATATATATATATACATACACACATATAAGTATGTTCATGATGCTTTCCTTTGGTGCTTTCTTGATATCCTTGTGATGGCTGCATGTTGACAAGTGTCAAGAAGTCCACCACAGCCATTGCCTGAAAGTAGGTTAGTCAGTTTATTTCTCCTCTTGTCCTGTCTTTGAATTATATTTTGGACAGCAATTTGGTAGAACATTACACCTCCTAGCAGAACATGGAGCTGCATATTCTGAACCTGTAGAAGTAGTTGAGTAGGTGTATACCTCTGTTAAAATATCTAGGGAAAGAGAGTTATTTCTTCATTGTTAAGTACACAGCTACAAGGGAATTTTCTATATCTGTATTGGGCCTCATTGTCCTATGAAAGCAACAAGGCCAAGAAGCAGAAGAGTATCAATACAATGTTAATGGCCTTTCAGAAGACTCTTGTTTTACCTGCATTTGCTAGCAACTAAGAAAACTGCCTGCCTTGTTTTGTCTCTGAGTTGCCTACTGTTAGGCGTCCTGGAGTTGAGCTACCCGTTCAAGGTACATTCAAGTGAACTGATGATGTATCTTATTGAAAGGCAGTCAAGCCAAAGCTTAGGTCATGCAGAAAAGCTTTAGGAGCTTCATACCTTGCCTCTGGATGTCAGCAGCCACTTACCTGATACACTCCAGCCATGAATGTCAAGGCTGTAGCAATGCCAATAGCGTAGCACTCTTTCCCACACTTGGTGTTTATCCCCACAATGGTAAGATTGAAGGCAGTTGTGTTGGACAGATTGTCATTCTGCAGAGAGCCATCACCCGAGGCTGGTGGGGCATCATCATTCAAGTCAAACCCAGCCAAGAGAAGTTCTCGGTCCACAACTTGTCCCACCATTAAGCTTATCAAGCTGAAAATGCCGACTGAGACGTGACGGGATGTGCCCATTAAGAAATAGATGATGTTGGCAAAGAATGATGTGTAAAGGCTATAAATGGGCTTCAGACCTGCCAGCAGTGAGTATGCAATTGCTTGAGGTACCAAAATTATCCCAATCACTAACCCAGACATAATATCCCCCCAAATGTACTCTTTGCATCGATACTTGGGAAGCCATCGTAAAACGGGAAGGAAGTCCATAAGAAAGTTCTTCAGCTTCTGTGGTGTGCAGGAGCAGCTCTTTCTCAGCTTGGCTAGCATGACTTCTTTCCTGTTAATCTTGACATGTGTTTTTCTTTCCATGTGGAAGCAGGAGGTGTTGTTTTCCATTCCGGTAGTCTCAAGTGGTCTTTCCATTTTCCCAGTGTTTACTTCATTTATGTGTTCCTGCAAAGTGAAGAAAACCTCCCATCAGGTTGCAATTTGTGAAGTTTTTTTTTAGCACACTTGCTTAACACTAAAAGTTTGTCACCTAATTTTGCTTTTAAGGAAACAGTATCCCAACAAGAACACGTTCCCAGGGCTCTAGTGATGCATAAGGCTAAGAAATAAATCTGCCCTTTCATGATGCATTAAGGAGTACTTTCAATTGAATCCAGTTTGTTCTGATAAAGAAAAATGAGGTTAAATTAGTCATTTTTTTTGTGTGACAAAGATTTCTGTCATCTATTCTAAATGTTCTATCATAAAGGTCTTTTTGACCAGAGGCAGCACTTGATAGTGTGAAGTAAACATGCTCTAGTGAGGTAAGTTGTAGTGTTTCTGTATAGTGACTAGGTCTTGTAATCATTGATTAGTAACTCTCATGGAGTATAATGATCTGTCACTGCAGTTGTCATCAACGCAAAAGAGAAAAATTTGCTGGTAGAACCTGTAAAGCAGAGTTTTCTAGACAACAACAATTTAGTTTTACACAAAAGATATGTACACAAACCATTGATGGACTCTTTGTAGCTGCTACATAACATGAATTTGTTGAATTGTAGATTGTTTGATGTGCAGCTTCTGGTAATAAATATCTACTCAAAAATACCCCCACACTGGCAACATACAGACTGAGCACCATGACTTTACTGTGTC
>VZTB01003133.1:314832-375757 GCA_013397245.1 Thryothorus ludovicianus | reverse complement strand
GCTTGATTTAATTAGTATTAGTTTTCTTCGTCATTCCTTTAAAAAAAAAAAAAGCCCAACCCATAACCAAACTGAGAACTTGTCAAAGAAGTGCTAGAGAACTGAATTGGAGAGTGTATACAATCCCCCAGTTAGATACATCTGATAAGATTACTCCCATACATGCTCTCTCCATGTAATACCACTGCTTTGGTGTCAGTACTGCTGGCTGTCACCTCACATATGTGAGAATTATTTCCCAGCTCCTTCATAAGTTTATCTCATCTAGAGACATCAGGTATAATAAGGAAGTTCCTTGAGCTCTCAGCATAGTCTATTCTTTGGCTTGGGATACTGGCTGTACACAAGATATTATTAGTTACTGCTGGTAATGACTGCTGTTGACCAGACAAGCAGAAGGAGAAGAGAATTCTCAATATTTCCGTCTCTGCAGTAATTGCATCCTGGCCCCAGAGAAAGCTCAGCTCTTCCCCTGGGTAACAATAATTTTCACTGCAGGCCAGTGCTTTGTAAGCCACTACCTTAAACAGCACATAGAGTCCAAGTGCTTCTGTGCAAAGGAATAATTCCCAAACACAGGAACATGTATGTCACCCAGAAAAAAGATGCATCTTATCAGCTGCTCTGAGGAGACAAAGGCTCCCAGTTGCCTGAGACTGCATATGCGAGCAGTCTTCTCTAAGGCAACAAGTCATTGACTGCATCACAGAGAGTTTGCAAGACAAAATAACAGTGTTTGTAATGATGTGGTGATATGAAGGGAGAAAGAAAGACACATCCAATGGAAAGTTAACACTTGGTTGTGTAGAAGCTGAAGCACTGTGTATCTTCAGAGACAAAACTGTGAGACTGTTCAGTTGTCAGCCTTCTGAAGTTCTGCTTAATTCTGATACTCTGGCACAAACTAATAAACAGAGAACTTGAGAATTTTGATGTTTTGCAGGGGAGCAGCACAGCAACTGGTGAAATACCAGAAGAATTAATTCCAAGTTAGCTCCAAGTGGGAAAAATGGCTAATTGAGAAGCAGATTCCAGGACCAGCTCACAAATACTGATGTACTGGGTTCAAAGTAACTCCAGATTTGGAGAACCATTTAGATTTAATTCAGATGGTAAATGGTGATTACTAGTTAAGTATTCAAGACAAAGGAGCATCATTTGTAGTGCAATACACAAGGAAATATGTTCATTATTTATGAAGAGTACTAGTAATAATTATTTCAGAGACTTACTACTGGCAAAACTATGCAGGTACAGATATTTTACAGTGATTAATATATCACCTAAAGTACCATTTTCCCAAGACTTATGATGAATAGTTGTTTTCTTCGGTGTTTTTTAAAAGGCAGAGCGACAGTTCTTTACAGAATGCTGTAAAAATTAAAATAAAAAAAAAATAAAAAATAAAGGGACTGCGTGTTTGGTGGCTTTTCTCCAAGGTGAAGGTTCATTNATTACTTCACCCAGAGGACTCTGACAGCACGTTTTCAGATGAACAATACAAAGCCACCTCATGTCCAGATGGTGCGGAAACCAGTGCTGACTGCCATGGGCTTGCTGGCGCTGCTAGGTATAGTAACCACTGATTAAGGAGCATATTAATAACCTCTCCTACCTAGAAGCTTCCAGCCTGGAAAGATTGTTCCAGCCATCTCACTATTCATAAAAGCATGAGTTCTCCTACTCACTGTATACTAGCTGTGCTAAGAAAATGAAACTTCATTTCCTAAAAGAGATTGATTGCTCAGAAGATATTCCTGAGAGTCTATTATCTGTTTGATTTAATTTACTGCTTTGTTTATACTCTCTGTGTGCCAACCACTCTTTTTTTTTTGACTGATACTTCTCTCTTGTGATGGCAAGAGGTACATCCAATCAGGCTGCAAGTGTCTTTAAGAAATCCCTGCAGTTGGAAGACTCATGGAGCATACCACAGGGAGAACCTCATTCACTGTCACCTGTTTGCATGTTGCTAGCTGAACTGCTAAGTGTAAGGACTGCTGTAGTATGTACATACTGTGCTGATGTAAAATGAATCTGAAGGCTGTAACTGGTAAAATAAGGCAGAATATAGTTCAACCTATGCTCAGTCTATTTGCATGCTTTTACCTGCAGCTTCTGACACAGGACTGACTAACAGTGATGCTTACAGTTGTCATGTTTTTTAAAGGAGAAAAGCAGATTTTTGCAGAAGTGAAGATCAGTGGAGATGAAAGCACTCAAAACAGCACAGTTGGCGTGCTGGCATCTGTGCACACCCCAAGTGAGACACAGACCTCAGACAGCTGGCAAGCTACAGTACTGATGTATTCAAGTGAGGATAACAGGACTTCTTCCAACATCAGCACTGTCACAGTGAATGCCACCCACTTTCCCAAACTTAAAGGTAAACAAATATCATGTAGACATCTCATGTTACATGATCTTTAAGACAGAATATCAGCTGGAAAATTTCTACTGAGTTGCCTTTCATTGCAAGAGTGAATTTAATTTCCCAGCTTCCTCACTCTTCTTTAGTGCACTCCTAGACTTCCTGAGGTATAATGGCGTTCTTCTTTAAAAGGTTCATTCCTGATGCTTACACTTTAACGTGTCTTTAATGACAACTGCCTAGTGCTGCCTTTTTGGAAGATTATTGATCTGGGTGTGCTTAGCTGGATATTGCCAGGCAGCAGTTCCTTTAATGAGATGACTCCAAGACAGCCAACATGAACACGCAATTAATTGCACAGCTGATTCAGTTACCCAGCAAATGCCTGCAGCACCTATGCAAAAAGAGGATTTCAGTTCTGGTTGTGGAAGTAATAGTTTGAAATGTAAACTTGGCAAATATAAATTGTAAAGCCTTATGAGAGTGCTAGCCTTGTGACTTCTTAGTGGAACTCAGACTCCAAAGTGCTGAAATCACTTTTGAAAAGGTAGACTTATACAACTGCTAAATTTCTTCTTCTTAATCTTAAAATCCAAGTAAAGAGTTTACTTTCGTCTGTGTTCCTGCAGGGCTGGTGTATGTGACATATTACATGGATAACAACCAAACCAATCCCTATCTGAAGTGGAAAAACCTAGGAAGCCCTGACTTTCCTTCTCCAGAACAGTTCCAGCAAATAAGGGATGCTGAGGTATAATTATGTGTTTGCTTGAAGTATTGTATGGGTAAAGTGTTTGTAAAAAAGACAAGAAATCAGGCCCATAGTCAAAATTTCCTTAGCCCACAGTCATTCACTTTTCATATACACACAAAAATTCATTTGCAGTACTGCAGAAAAGTGTAGCTCATACACAACTTAATGCCTTTGTGTTTATGTTATACAACCTGTTCGTTCTGGGGCTATCCATAAAATAGAGGCACAGTTGCTCCTGAGGAAGTTCTGCCTTCTCTTCGAATCTTCAGTGTACTTTGACACTCTTTCTGTTCCGTGTCCCCAAGTAAGTCACATGGTCCTGTGTATATTATGGAATGGCCAGATAGAGAGTTGAAATGAACTCCCTTAATAATAGAAACCAAACACCTCCCTAGGGTGAAAACTACCAGAGCAAGTTGAGAAAACTGTGAGGGGCTCACAGGGAGACTGGCAGTTTTCCCTCCTCCTCACTAGTGCTGAATGCACTGTAGAGGTAATTAAGGAGTAAGTCTTCTCTGAGTCCTCTCCTCCCTATGGATGAAAGCCATGTGGAGATTACTTACTGTATGTGAGCATATGTGAGCAGCCTGTCACTTCAGCTCGCCTTCCCATAGTTTCCTCTATGCATTCAGACACCCGGGTTAAAAAAAGGAGGTCATCTTTATCCCATTCAGGACCCAAAGACAGTACTTGCTTTCTGATTTTCGTGTATAGTACAGTGTCTTCTCTCCCCAGTAACTGACTATTGCTAAGGCCTGTTGGATACTGTAGGAGACATCAGCTGTTCCTTGAAATGGGCAGCAGCAAGATTTTAGATGCTCTTGGCTATCTGGTACAGCTTCATCCCCAGAGATCTGCTGTGTATCTGTTGTAGCTAGCAGTAGCTTGCTCTGCACACTGGGAAGAGGTTAGGCCATGGTTTGTAAAGACCTCTAGCCTGAAAGGCATCCATGGGAGGTTACAGAAGTGACAGATTGTGCCTAAGGGCATTTGTGATCAATCCAGTTTGTGAGATGGACAAACTCTCTGTTTCTTGAAGAGCTGGAAAACAGGGGAGTATGAAGTCTCCCAGTATGGAGAACTTGTACAAAGTCTATTGGAAATTTAGAGTCCTAAATTAAATATGCAGGCACTTTACACTGGTTTAACAATTGGTCTTTAGGTGCTGTAATGGAAGATTTTTGCAATACAACTCTGTCTCTGCAGGACCCACTGGTAACAGGCCCATTCCCATTTCCTGAAGCTGGCATCCTGACACTGAAACAAGATTTTCCTGTTCCCTCAGTCTTTCTTATCCACATCTGTGCAAGACCCAGATCAGCTCCTGATCAAGTATGTGTTGTATTCTACCATCAGACACATCAAAACTGAAACTGCTTCCTGCCTTAAATCTTAGAAGACCATTTGAGTTATTTTTTTGTTAAAACTACCAAGTAAGAATTAGCAAATAAACAATTCTTCTAATACTTCTTTCTTTTGATGAGAAGGCTCTCAAAGATAAAATTCAAGATAAAGTACTACATGGCAAGTGGTAGGAGCCATCACTGAGATGAATGGAAGTTCCCACGGTGGGAAATTAGTAATGCAGTACCGTAAAGTGCAGTATTTCTTTAAAAATCATGTGGTGTGCTACAAGGATTGACAGCATCTCTTCAATTAATAATTGACAGCTAAAGCTAATGGAATCGTGGCTGCCATATTAGACATCTGTATCTGCTCATTCAGTTTCAGCCGTGTTCATAGTGGTACCTAGAGCCTCTGAAGGTCCTCTGCAAGGTTAATGAGTGGGAGGTGTGGGCTGCAAAAAGCTACAGAATTTTGTTTTTACACCTGATCTCAATGGAAAAAAATTGAAGCAAATAATTAGTAAGGAAGGATGAACACAGAAATTTGACCTGGCTGATTGGTTTGTACAGTTTTCTTATATGGGCTTGTGTCTTTGGACAGGTGACTGGTGTTCGCTTGATCCCTCTCACAAAGGAGCAAGTCATTGTGCTGTGGGACGACGACCATGTAAAGTCAAAGTAAGTAGCTTTAAAATAAAGTGGATACAAACAAATTACCAACATACTACTTCCTAAGTTTCCACAAGCCCTACAAAGTTCACAAATTAAAGAATTATTGCTCCTTGATAGATAAAACAGTTCATTTCTCTGACAAAATGAACTGTAGGACCTGTGTGCACAAACTGAAGAGCATCTCTGCTTAATTTTCTGCCTTATTGAAGGAATCTGCCTGTTCCTCACTAGCATTCAGTGGCATTTCTGAGGGAATTCTGTTCAGCATAGCAGACAGGAAGTTTCGTGGTAATACATTACCACCAGATGCCTAAGTGGGATCTTGCACATCTCTGTAACGGATGTGAACTGGAAGAGAAAACCTCCAGTTGCTTGCTTCAGCAAGCTGGACTCGACTGGAAACCCTCTCTAGGTGAACTCTGAAAGGTGATCCAATGTACAACCAGATTGCCCTAGGAAGCAGTGACTTAGCTCCTTTTCAAGCCTGTCTCCCTAGATTCCTCATTCTTGATAATCCTGGTGTCTGAGTGAAAGATGTGTGACATTTTGTGATGCTCATATACCCAAAGCAGCAAGTCAGTCTAGGTGTTTTCTTGGGGGTTGTTGGAGCCCTGCTTCTTTCTGACAGTGGTAATTTGTGCATTTGGTAGGAATGAATCAACCGAACATTTTTTTTTTTGTACTTCCTGTTGAAATAGCCCTGAGACTAGTATTTGATAGTTCACATATTATCAGCTGTATTTACAGACCTCTCTGGTTCTCTTTTTGAGGTGTATAAAGACATTTGAAGTGGAATTTTCATCAGATGGAAAAGCGTACCGTCGGATTAATGCCAAAGACACAATATTCACTCTCTGGGTCTACTACAGTCCAGGTATGGCAACAATACTCACATTAGGTAATTTGTCATGTGATATTGCCACTCATGAGTGTGTGAACCATTGTTTAGTAACTACTGAAGGTAGGTGACTTGCTAGTAACATACAATCCCTCACAAATAAGAGCACATCCCTTCCTTTAGGATCATACTCTCAGTAAGAGCCTTATTCTCAATGACAAACAGTGATCGACAAGTAGTCACGAGGGCATTATTAGTAGTGTGCCATGGGTAATTCCTTGTCACAAAAGCCAGTCACTGTGCTGCAGGCCTGGCAAGGTCTCTGAGAAGTTAAGGAGCATTTTTGTAGCTGGTATAGAAATATGCAAAAATGATAACAAAAAAACCCACAAAAAATCATGGCCAGACCTTGCAATAGAAGCTTACTCAGATGAAACATCTGAGTGAAGGAAGATAGTGATGATTTATTTGAGTATTTCTTTTGTTTATCTGCAAATGGAGGGTGGTGGTTGTTGGGTTTTTTGTTTGTTTTGGATTTTTCTTTTGTAAGCACATGCAGTTTAGTCTGCAATGTGACCATCCAACAAATATTGATAAAAAGCACTGAGGAGAGCTGGGCGAAACAGAGACAAACTTTGCCTTATAGTGATACTATTAAAAAGCAGTTGAGAGATGTTTTTACCAGAAACAAGGGCTTATCTTATCCTGAGGAAGTCTTAACATCAGCAATGGCTGCATAATAAAAGTTCAGGGGTATTATTGCAATGTAGGAGTTACACAGGCAAGCAAAAACTGTAAATCTTGGCTATGACAAATCCCTGAAATTATTATTTGTTATTATAATATTATATACCAGTTTTAATAGTTTGTTTCAAAACCAACAGCAACAAAAAAGACTGCTTGAAAAAATACCATGTCTCTGCAGTCGTTACTGGTAGGAACTTCCTCCTCACCCATTATTTCTAGCATTCCTTTTTTTCTAGAATAAAAACAGTAAAACACACATAAAAGTCAATTAATTAGATAAATTACCCCCAAATTTATATTGCTTGTGTGTTCAAAGATTCTGCTAGGGAAAGCTCTGTTCTTTGACCTAAATCAAGAATAAAAAGCAGCCGAACCACAGAAGATGAGCTCACATACCTTTAAAGTAAGAGGTGCTGCTTCCTGAGTAGAGCAGAGGATTTTCAGTCAGCCTGCATGCATCATGTTCTGCTTCTTTGTTGTACCTGTCCCCACATTACCTGTTCCAAAGGCAAAATTCAGGCAGAAAAGTAAGTTGGAAGGAAAGAAAATTACTGTGTGTTGCAGATATCATAGCCTTTTTCCAAAGGAACTGCTGGGAAAGCAGTCCTGTTGCTGTCCTTCCAAATCCTACTAAGTAGAGAAGACATCCTTTGTGAAACAAGATTAAAAAGCCAGTACTTGGCCATGAGGAATTTATTATCATTTTTAATCAGGCAGGCACAGACACAGTTACGTAGGGTGCAGAACTGATTTCCCCAGGCGGTTCTACAAACCTTCATTTTACAGGAGTAGTGCCTGCTTCACATCCTCCCACAGGTGCAAGCATTTCACAGTGACCATTTCTAACCTTTTCATTTGCAGGAAGCTCAGTCTCCGGCTTTTACAGAGTGCGTGCCATTGACTACTGGGGGAAGGCAGGCCCGTCCTCTCTTCCCGTGGGGTACGCTGAAGCTTTCAAGTGACACTGAGGAGTGGTGTCTGGCTTGGTGTCAGAGTGGTGTATGTTCCTTGCAAATGACAACTCCCCAGAAAAATAAACTCCTCCCAGGCTGAGGAGGGCGTATGGAAACGACCTGATGAAGTTAGGAACAAAAGTTAGAAGCAACTGCCCCTGTTAACTCTTCACAGCATAAAAGACAGCATTATCAAACAACCACAACTGCTAACCCAACTGGTAAGAGGCTGCCGTAGGACAGGGATTCAACTTGGTAACCAGGAATTATGGGAATAAATATTTATTCCCCATTTTTCACTGAGCTAATGGCCAGGGCAAGCTAAGATTTATAGAGGTCACAAACTGTAGCAGGAACAAAACCATTGCTTCATTGTGTGAGTGAGGAGAGTAGTAGCAAAGGCACATGGAGAACCTGTCTGAGAGTGGACTAGCTGCCTTAGCCACCAGGCTGTCTTGACTTAAGGGTTTGGTGGAAAATTGCCCAGCAACCAGACACACTCAGAGCATGAAGTAAAGGATCCCATATTCCCTGCTGCTGGTTTGTCACAGTGGGTTATTTCAGAGCACTTGTCATGTCTTCAGGTGTATGAGGTTTTTCACTCTCTCACTGAGGGGTTTCCACCCAACTCTCTCAGTACTTGTGACCATTAAATCGATGCCAGAGCTATTTCCCATAGGCAGAGGAAGGAGTATCAGCTCATTCTTGGAGGGAAGAAGGTGCAGAAAGCTCTAGCCTCCAGACTTCCCTGCCTTTTCGCTTCTTTATTTTTGCCCAAAAACCTGCTTGCACTTTGGCCTTGTTGTGGTGGAGGCTCTAACCTGGAAAGTCCTTCTTTCTCTCCATTGCTGTCACCTAGACTAGTGTCCTTCAGCCCTTACAGCTAACACCTCCCCTCACAGATTGTAAGTGGCCACTCAGCTCTGCATGGCCAGGAGAAAGCTAAAACACTAGCCTTTTGTGTTTTCATATGACAGGACAGCACACTCATGAATGTAGCAGGACTGCTACTTGTGACACTTAGGAAATTAACAAAGAACAGTTTGAGCTCCTATGCTTTGCAAAGCATGTGCACAAACGTGTGATAGCCTTAGATCACGGGCTACAGATCACCACTGGCTGTGCTTGCAGCTGCCAAACACTTTTATGTAAACAGTAAAGTTCCCTGAAATTGCAGGGGTGCTGCTTTATTCTTCCCTTTTCACAACTGGCACAGTTTGAGCTGTGCCTTTTAACAGCCTTGCAGGGAGAAGGATAATGCCAATGAAAACAGCTGGAGTATTTTCCATAAGAGGAGTGACTTTGTCACACAAACAAATCCCCCACTGCTCTTTTTGCTGACATCAGCCACCTCAACAACATAACAAGAAGAACTGCATATTTGATGAAACATTCAGGTCTCAGAAAAAAGAAGTGCCCAAGTTAGCACAGTAGGAGAGAGCTGAACTACCTCAGATACCCTCAACTTTTACAGCACAGAAAAGAAACATATGCAAAAAGTCAGTGCATGTGAGATGTGGCCTTGTATCTCCTTACTTGCTGGTTACTTTTTCATGTGGTTGTATTGAAAATTAGCCTTAAAAGAGGTATTCTGTCACAGAAATCAGATGAAATAATTCGTGCCTCATTTAAGTTTTAATAAGGAGCACTTCTCACATCCTAGTCCTCCAATTCATTGTCCATATAGGCAGAAGAGAAAAGGGCCATGTGTCCTACTGAATTGAAAACCCTCTCAATTTAAGAGAAGTTACTGAGACATTCTACTTAGATGGAGATAGTACAAATACATTTTAAACTTGTGATAATTGCCCCTGAGTGTAGAACCAGTGTACACTGTTAAGTAAAATCTAGCATTTAACCCAGTTGTTTTCCTAGTATGAGATGAATCACAAATAAAATTATTTTGAGAAATACTACATATGGGGTCATGAGAGATTTTAGTGTGTCTGAAGCAGGAGAAGATATAGGAGCTTGAGGGGATAGTTGAGTGTGTTAGGATGTACTACCTGAGTAGCCCTTCTGCTTTAAAATTTTCCCACCCTGGCAATCAGAATACAGCAATCTTTATCAAACCAAGGACTATTTACTAGTTACAGGTGTATTAAAAAAAAAAAAAAAAGAAAAAAGAAAAAAAAAGAAGAAACATAGTCGTAGTGAATAGTATTGATTTTGTTGTGCAGGGATGAAAATATATAAATGTGCAAACCATGAAAAATAGAAGATTTCTTCTGAAAATCTTCTTTGCTGCTATGATATAAACTCATTCCTTTAAGAAATGACATGTATTAACAATTACAGAGAGAAGAGAAGTTGGTATTTCCAGGTATGAGTTTATTTCTAACAAATTATAAAAGTTTTGAAATGGCGTTTTCTTTTTTATCATCTAATGTCTACAGAAAAACGCTATTTAGTACTTGAAACTTGAGATTTCTGTAACCATCTGTTGCTGACTCTGATAGTGTTTCCAAAATTGCATGTTTAATTAATCTCCTCTGTTACATGTAGTGATCAGCCCCTCATTACAGTTTGAGTTTTGAGAAGTGCCAAGTATCCATAGCACCAGGTATGAATAGCGGGTGCTTAGTAGTTCTGTAGTATCATAACCAAAGCAAGGCTGCAGAGCACTCATGTATGTCTTTTGCTGTTCATTTATCCAAATAAGAATATGTAGCTGCAACTGCAACATGGGATTGTTTGCCTGCGCTTCAAACAAAAGCTTATGAGGCTGTATAACCATTTTGCAACTGAAAGAACCTTTCAACAAAGTATTTTACATTGTCTAATTGTGTATTCGCTACATTTGTTACCATCTTTTCTGCGAGCAAATAAAACTGGTGTTTAGTCTTTCGTGTGAGCCCTGTGAAAACAGGATCTGATCATTGTGTTGAAACTGCTTACAACTGTTACGTCAACAACTTAATCTTGGAAAGTAAAGATTATTCTCAAGGATTGCCATGTTTTAACTCCAGCCAGCAACCGAGTACCACACGGCTGCTCACAGTGACTACCAGCACAAGGGGTAAAATAGGTTGTCTCGTGGAAGTTCCAACATTACATAAAAGTGAAGCATGAAGGGAACCTTACCATAAAAAAATGTCGAGGATGGAGTGGAAACCTAAATGCATAGATTGTCTCAGTTACCACAATCCAGGAAAACTGGTCAAACTCAAAGTGGTGTCATGGTGTCTGATCTCAGGACTTGCAGTGTCCTTGCTGGAGGAGGTTCACTGGTGTGTGAAGGACAATATCCTTGCAGGGTCCCTCCTGCTGTTGCAGAATCTTTCTGCCAGCACTAAAGGACCTTCTGAGGACAAAACAACAGTCCTTTCAATCCGTAAACAATTCTTTTATTTTGTCTTGTTAGTGGAAAGTTTACGCAGGACAGAGATTATGACTTGGGACCTATACACACACTTAAAACTCAGGAACAATAGACTGCTTTTCATCAGCCAGCTCCAGCAGCAAACAGATGTCTGCCTCTAGATGCACCTGAGATGTTTCATACTGAACTCAACAAAATTTCAGGAGAAGTGTAAATCTCATCAGAATACGGGCATGACCACCTGCCCTATCCTATCTTGTCTTTCACATTTCCTGCAGTTGGAGACAAATGGATATGATGTAACTCCTATCTGTTCATTAACTTACCACATCATGCAATGAGGGCTTGCAGGTGGTTCTGATGAAAACATGCTCCCCCAAGTACAATTCTTGGGACATTCTATAGTGTATTGAACCAGAATCATCACTATATTCTATGATCCTGCAGGCTTTGCCTCATGTGGCTGAGGAGGAATTTCACTGCCTATCTTGTCTGGACAGACAACACCAAGCATAATAAGGATGCACTGGGTTCTGCATATTGATTGTCTCTTCTTGCTACAGCTCTCATCTGCTCTGGTCATACAATTAGTGTATTGTAGTCATTGACATAGACATTGAAAATCCCACTTCTCTAAGACTGGTAGTATTGATCTGACAGTTTTGGCCAAAGGCCATGCTCCTTCAGAGTTGGTGTTGTCTAATCAGTTGTTATAGAAGTCCTAAGGTCACAGATTCCACCTGAATACTTCCTGATGGAAGAAAGGTGAAAGTGGAGAACATTCAGTAAATGCACTGACCTTGCACTTAGTCCAGCAGAAAAGACTGGTATTTTTTCAAGACTTGGTAGTTTTCTGTCTGTGTGAGGTTTTGTTACATTGCCTGCTAGTGCTCCTCTGCTTCTGTCCTTAGCTTTAGGTGGTAACTCACAATCTTGTTCCCTGTCAGGGTGGCTTTCCCTAGACCTGAAGAGCAGGGACAACTTTGTTCAAGCAGGTTGAGAGCCTTGTGAGTATTGCCAGGAAATCCTGGGTAATGCAAGTGTGAGAGACTTTGCTGCATCCTTGGGATAATGTCTCTGGTCCTGGAGAGTGTCTCTGGTCTTTGGTTTCTATTTTCTTTCTGGTTAGTGTAGTTAAGATTGTGCAAGCATCTTGCTGAAGCTGTTTAACTGTGTAGTGCTCTGAAGGTCTTCAGTCAGCATCAGTTTTGTTCCACACACCTTTTGGAAGCCTTGGGAGTAGGGGCTTTTCAGCTTGGTCTTACCTCTGTGCTTGGTAATTAGAAGTTGTAAAAATTTCTGTAGTTGAAAAACTGCAGGGTTCAGCAGGATGCTGCGATGTTCTAGACTGGTATTTTTATTACAAAGAAACACAAAGTGAATGTGATTTTACTAAAAGCAATGGGAAGTACATGTCAATAATGCTGACTTGGGTTACCCTTTTTCTACATGTAAATTTCTAGGTACTCTTCTTTTGGTTTTCTCTATCTGTGAAATTCTTGGCCATAAACCCAAGTCTGTTCTGTATCTTTCGGTTCTATACCTTTCAGATACTGAAAATTGGATTATGAAGGCAGAGGGGAGCAAATTATGGGTAATGCCATTAGAAATGCAAGCACCCGCTCATTTAAAGCTATGTCCAGTGTTATTGAAAGTAGCACCTGTTTTATTGCCTTTGTGGTTTTCCCCTTGGGAACCTTGCTGTGTGCAGCTCTGCCTCAGTCATACTCTCAAGCCATTTTTGGCTGGAGCCATCTCACTGATGTGCCTGCACTCTGCCCTGTGCATTGCTACCCTTGCTTGCTGGCTGGACTTTCTAGGTGAATCCCAGACTTACCCTGTCACTGAACTTTTATCTGATGATCAGCACTATCAGGGGATGTGTCCCTCTCACCATCCTTGCCCTGCCCCTCCTGTTCACTCCCCTGCCTGTGTTAGGAACACCCTTGGCTGCTGTCTCACTGCTCCTCAGTGAGCACCCTCCATCTTTCTGCTCCCCAACAGACAGGACACCAGGCAATAAAAACCAGTTCCAGAGGTGACTTTTTTCCAAAAACATTTATTGACAAATGCCACATTAGGTATTCCCTTGAAGACTCAAGTATCACTATTATATTATATGATATTGCACACTGTTTAAAGATCCCCCAATATTTTCATGTGTTTTTCAGGAAAAACACACTATTCCATACTATGATTTTTTTTTATTATTATTAGTTGAGTGGCAACTTCAAGACCAAGAGGTCTGGTTTCTGTGCTTAAGGTTAGGATCAGAAGCGTTCTTTTAGCAGGCCCCTGGAAAGAAAGAAAAGTAAACTTTAGTCTGTGTATGTAAATTTGCAAAGTGCTTTAACAGCCTTTAAGTCTCCAGTGAAGCTGTAACTATAGCCTTCCTAGGATACTTCGGAATCTCAGTACAAGACTAGGATGCAGGGTGCAAAAGATGCTGTTTGTATTTCTCTGTGTCTGTTGGCACAGACGCAGGCAGCCTTTCCCAGCTAGTCATGGGCTTTTGGCTTTCCTGAGCACCCAGCCATGACCCTGCAAACCAGCTGCCTTCCCTCTGCTGCAGGGAGCAGAACAGAGGGGTATGGGGCACGGATGCTCCTGCCATGTCCACAGCCTGGAGTGATGCCAGTGCCTGCTCTGTAGCGGAGGACTGGCTGACACAACAAGGTGCTGCTCAGGAGGTTTTAGCTGCCATTCGTGTCCCACAGTGTGGAACACATGTTATGTGGCTTAGTGAAGGCAACTTCCAGGCAAGGCAGTGAGGTTGTGCAGGGTGTGGATGCTCAATTGCCAAGAAAGAAGAATTTCTGCCTCCTGCATAGCCCTCCCTAAAAAGTGTCTTCTTATTTCATGGACAGCATTTGAACTGGAAGATCAATTCCTGTACCTTCAGAAAAATGCTCTCAAAATGGGCTTTAGACATGGTCTGTTTGCATGTAAGTGGTGCAGCTGCTGACTCCTACTGCCAGCAGATGCAGTTAGAAATGCTGCTCAGAGGCCCTCATCCCTGCTACTCAGAGCACACAGGACACAAGTCGTGGTGGAACTAAGGAGTGTGAGAGTGACCCTTCCTGAAGTCACCTTCTCATCTTTTCCTGGAGGACACTACACAAACCCAAGGTAAGGTGCTATTGGGCGAGTGGCCAAGCATTTCCAAGTGCAGAAACACTGACTTATTGCATCCATCCCTGTCCTGTCTACTACAGTTACAAGGCTGGTCTTCTTCTGATAGTGTACCAGTTTCAACACACGGGATTCCTGTAAGCAGCAATCTTAAGGCTGCAGAACCAGTCTGTAGGAGGTTCTTGTCCCTGAGTAGATTTCCCTTTGTAGCTCTTTTCCTATTAGATCTAATATGAGGAAAAGTTTGCTAAAAAAGAGCGACTGAGTTTGCTGTGGTTCTGTCACATTAACAGCGAATGCAATCACCTACTGTGCAACTCAGTGGGTTTCCTAATTATCCCCAGGTACCTGACTGAAGCACAGGCTGGAACTGGCCAGACATGCAGATTTCTTCCTGCTTCTGGCGCACAATGCGCTGGATGGCTGGGGGGAGGCCGCGGGGGTTGCGTGAGAAGATCAGGGAGTAGCCGTCATCGCAGGAGCCGTCCTCCTTCAGGCTGCGGCAGGCGTAGGTGATGGCGTAGTTATCATAGTCAGTGTCAATCACCCAGTAGTTGTCCCCTGAAACGTCAGAGCACACAGGTTTCTCACAGTGGGCACAACAGAACAGAGGGAGATCCTTCAGCAGCGAGATGGCAAACTTCACATGGCAGGGATAGCTTTCCAAAGGATCTATAGTCACATCACACATCCAGGTTATCTCCGCACCATGAGGGAAGAATTGGAACAAGCACAGGACATCTTGAGACCATGATTTTCCCTACAATGCTCCGGGAATTTTCACCTTTTGTTTCTTAGGCTGGAAATATTAGGAGGACTAGGATTTCTAGGTTTTCAATGACAAAATATCTGTTTATGTTGCTTGCTCAGGCATGGTGGAAGGAAGGACATTACATTTCCTATACAGGAAGCCTCATTAAAGCATTTGTCCTGTTTTCTAGCCTTGCTCAACTAAGTTCTTTTTGGTGTGGCTTATCTGCCAGTCCTAAGGGAATATACTTTTTTCTTACGCCTTAGAAGTCCTCCCCAACTTCCACAGCTGGAGAACTGCAGCTATGGGAGGCTCAGGCACAAAGGATGGGCTTTGAAGGCATGTAACTGAGGTTCATCATGAGCAGTTTCTGAAAGGTGGACTTAGTTAACAGCTCCATTTCTTTAAGTGCAGCTGTGTCTATCTAAGGAGCAATGTGTCTTGTTGCTGGGGTGCAGCTGTGGATCCATGTGTCTCCTCTGTAGTACTCTGAGGAGTACAGGGATGACTGACCTTTTATAATGCCCACAGTAGGCCTCAGGATGTATGGCCTCCCTAGGTTCAACACCATACTTGGCTGTACAAAACCCATTTTATGTGGCCCAATGCCTCTAAGCCTCCTTGTTAACATGTATAGTGTATAAGAGGGATCTCTGGGGAGTCTCTGGGTGCTGCCCTTTCTATGGAGGCAAAATGCAATGCTGGGATAAAGCATCCCCCCAAGAAAGGATGTTTTGTCTTTGAGCAAAGCTGAACTGTTTTTCCTGCTTATATGTGGAAACACAATCTGGACAGCTCTAATTGACTAGTGTCAGGGGGCTAGAAAATTTAACTCACCACCACTGGATAGGTAGCTGGCCAGTCCCTGGTAGGTCATATACATTTTTGCTGGAGTGGTTGGGTCAGGTACTGTGTACTGAGCAGCCATGTCAGCACAGATCACCCAGAAACTGAAACGAGATCCGTAAGATTCAAAGTAAAACCTGTCAGCATGAGAGCTTCAAATGGGTGTCCTTCTCTCAGGACTTGGGCACCTCAGGCATGGGCATGGCCTTTCTTAGTGCAGTGTCACTGTCATTAAGCAGGGCAAATCTGTGACACCCCCCAAACACTGCCAGAGATTGCTGCTGCCCTCTGGTCCCCAGCTCTGCTGTACGGCTACGCTGTGGCTGGGGCAGTGCCCTGACCCTCCTTCAGCTCAGTAAGCTTTTTGCCACCCATTTCTGTACAAGCAGACAGCCACCAAGCTGTCACATTCACAATAAAGAATGTTTTTTCTTGGCTCTCTGCTAGCAGTCTGCAGGGTGAGCTCACCTGCATTTGAGCTCATTTGGTGTCAGTAGCTGTGCCCCAGGAAAAGGCAGGGAGTTGGCTCTCCCCTATCTGTCCCTTCCCAGCAATATGAGCACAGGAATGTCTGTAACAAGCATGGTAATAGTTACAACCCCTCTGCCGAGCTGGTGAAAAGCTGTCACACAGCCTTTGAGAACCTCATGGGTGTTCATTTGTCCCAATGAAAAAAATCTACTTGCTTTGAATGGCATCCATATTTCAATACTGTTTGTCAAGCATTACCTGGATTTGTGAAACAGTGGAAGAGTCTTGATACCCTTCCTTGCTCAGGCTGCACTTCCCCTTATCCTGCCTTTGCAGAAAAAAATTTGCAGCAGCCTTCAGAACCCACTTGTTTTATGAAGAGTCCTTTCAGTCATCTTCCCCCTTGCACAGTTATGGCATGCCTGCAAAACCTCAATTGCCCATTCCCAAAATATTTTGGATTGCTGCACTGTTAAGATGTAGAAGGTTCATAGCCACCTGCTTGTGCTAGCATACTGGAAGCCTCAGATTTTCTATTCTGCACTCAGAAAGCTATTTAATCTCTTTACATGCTGTAATTCCTTGTAGTAATCATGACCAACAGGCAAAACTAAGCTTCCTGCCATCTGTCCATTCAGGCATTGCAATTACATCTAAGAGTTAACCACAGGTTTTCTTCAGAAATCTGTCCAACATTGTATTGTGATGTCTCTCCTTCCCCTGAACCTCTCAGTGAAATTAGAGATTCCTGCCCTTGCAGCCCCACAGCCTTCATTAGTTCCCTTACTTGACTGCAATTAATTTATCTAACCATTCCCTAAATCAAGATTTGACTTAATAACTGACTTTATGCAGTAGTTTTGTGACAGACCCAAACCAGAGCCAGGCTGTGAAGAAACTCGGGACTCAAAGGTGTCTAACCTCTAGCTTCTAATCTAATACTTTGGTTAAACTTCCCTTTTTGACAAAGAAAATACAGCCATGTTGTGTGTTCAGGATAGATCGTCATCCACGTCCCCCTTATCCAGTGCCTCATGACAGCAGCTAGAGCTGAAAGCCAAGAGAGCTCACCCAAAAAGCTTCACTCGGCCTTTGGAGGACGCCGTCATTGTGCCGTCTTCCTCCACAGTGTATTCAGCAGAGATGTTATCCTGAAGGAAAAGGCCTTCTGGGTCCTTCTTGGCCAGGGCATACCATTTTCCTGCATACTGTCATGAAAGTATAATAATATCTGAATTAGCCACCATGGCAAGATTAGCACAAAACCAATTTTGTGGTCAAAGTGCCTTTCTGTATCCCCACTGCCTGATAAATGTTAGTCTGAGTTTGGGTGGGAATGTAGCACACAGATCCTGCAGTGCTGCCTGGTGGACCCTTGTCTCTGTGCCAGGAGGAGTGGGGCTAGCAGCTCTGCACTGCTGTGTGCATGTAGTCCTTGTCAAGTGAGAAATCCCTGACCCCACACCAAAAACATCTCCCATCCTGAGCTGTCTTCTGAGAGTCAGAATGGTTCTTCCCTGTTCCCTGTTCAAGCCCCTTCTCTTCTCTGGAATACCATATCAAATTCAACAATATCAAACTGCAAGTACAAAGACTGTAGCAAGATGGCTGGAGACAATCCTGGCAGCTGTCATGGGCCACAAGTTGACTTCTGATGGGGAAAAGGGTCTACCCAGCAAAGCAGAGAGTGATGACTACACACTCAAAACAAGGAGAGGGTGCGTTGGGGAGAGTAACAGCAGAGAGAATGGAATGAGTTTAGAGGAAAGAATATGTCCATGCAAAAAACGAGCCCCTGAAAATGTATGAGAAGTATTTAGTAAAATGAAAACAAGACCTTAACAGGTGCCTGACAAAGAAGAAGACCCTTAACATTGTCAATAGAAATGCTAAGAGCAGAAGTCAGCTGTGTTAAATTTTATTCCATAGTGAAGCCAATGATATCTGTTAGGCAAGTTATGTGCTTAAGCCTGCAAGGCCGTAATTCCCAAATACAGGAGCCTGAGCAAAAGCTTCGTCTTTTTAAAACCAGGATATTCCCACAAAGCTCTCCCTGGACATGACTGATTTCCAACAAAGCCAATCTTGTATAGAGAAAGTGCTCACTGCAGCCTAGGTGTCCCTGGAGTTGTAATGTTTACTGATCATTAGTTAAAATAGTTAAAATAGGTACCGACACACATCAGGACCTTTCTAACAGCAGGTGAGCTCTCATTTTCTCCTCAGAAGCACAAATGATGTGTTTAAACAGAAGTCAGTGTTCAGCATACCAGGCTAGGTAAGATTTCTGTTTGCTATGACTCCCAGAAATGACTAGTGGTGGATGCAAGTACCCTAGGGCTTGTGCTTGAGCTTCCTCTCTGATGTGGATCAAAATTGTTACTTTCACAGAACTGCTCGAAGCTCAAAGTTGTGCCAAGCTAGCAGAAGATGAGCTTTAGTAACATCCCTCACTTCCAAGGCCAGTTTTACCATAATGTTCAGGAGGTTAAACAGTACTGAGAAAAGAAAACTTCAGGAACAGCATTGTCAAGACAGAATGTGAAAGAAGTTAATTTTTTGGTAAAGAATCCCTTTAAATGAACAAAACTCATAACATGGAAGAACAATTTATATGTAAATCTTCTTAACATGTACTATTGAAGTAACTGTAATTACCCTTTTTGGATCAAAATTGTCTTTCACAGAGAAAGATTCCACTGCACAGGTCTGAGCTAGGCTATATTCAACAGTGTAGAAGACCGAGGCCAGGAATACATACTGTCCGTATTTCATTCTGCAAGACAAAAGTAAACATGAGGATTTATTTCAAGTAGTAGATGGAAGTAGGTAGTGCTACAGATGCATTTCCATAATTTTAAAACTAATTTCTTTCCATATTGTGTAGAAAACTAACTCTTCCACTGATACTGAGTCATTGTGGTGCCTAAATTCAGCCCAAACTGAAAAGTAATGGCAATTAATTTGGAAGAGTATTTTGCTTTCCAGCAGTAGTAATGCAGTTCATTGTATTTTTGTATTCTAAATTAAGCCAGACAATGGATAAAGTCAGTAAGAATTGTTAAAAAAATTGAAATGTTTTGAATTTTGTTCTCACAGGAAGAAAAATGTCCTGATGAGCTCTGGTAAAGCACTGTTGTTTCTAATTGTCTCACAGTGAGTGTCCTCTTTGCTTTCAAGCTAGCAAAGCTGTGTTCTTTATCACTAGTTCTCCTCACCAAGACAGGCCTTTCCTAGGTGCCTACTCTAATGGCATAATCTACCTTGGTATTGGCTGCCCTCTGACCATTCCTTCAGAAACATGACAAATAACATTCATTTTCTACCAGCGTGATCTGTCATTGCAGGGCAACCACTAGGTGCCCATAGCTGTTTTTCTCCTTGGGTATCCCAGCTCATCCATATCTCAATATACTTGTTTCTCAGACTTTGGGAAAACAGAATCTTCATGATACATTCCTGCAGAGTATTTGACGCTGAATACCTGTCCGGATGCCGAGATAAAACAGTTATGTAACACTTATCAGCGCCATCCAAGCTGGACTACCAACCCAGAATCCAAACACCCAGCAGCTACACTAGGCTATTCCTAGCTGCTGCAATGCCAGGTGCATTTCCCTGCTGCAAGAGACACCAGTCTGATCCACCTCTGCTGAAGAGAGACCTACCTGCTGAGTAGAGATGTTGGAGATCCTTGAGACTACTCCGCTTCAGTCTTTGGGCTGCAGGTAGTAGGAGAGTTTTGTGTCAATTGCCCTCCAGCTCCCTTTAAATAAGGAATCTGCAAAGTCACTAATTGGTTATTTTTGCTCGTGTGCCTGAATAAAACACTTAATCTTGGATAATCCATTATGTAAAAACCAACTGTAATCCTCACACTGGTGGGTCTGACTGCTATACTAATACAAACACAGCTTTTACATAATGGAAAAAGCTGCCCAGAAAGCTAGTAAATCTGATGATTTGATTGTACTACTGCTTTGTCTCATTGAAGTCTTTCTGCTTCTAACACATGTTAGGAGAAGAAGCACAGAGCATTAATTAGGGAAACACTTGGACTGTACACACGCATCTCCATAGGCACGTGTTTTGACAACTTGCATGGAGCAGGCACATAATTAGCTCTTCTCATACGTGCATCATCAAATTAAGGTGATCCTTTCAAGAATAGGAAGATACTATGCATTACCTACATGGAGGAGGGGACAAAAAAGTGCAGAAATGCAGTTTAGCCTTCATGTTAATATAAAAATCTTGTGAATCCTCAGATCTCCTGTGTAATGAAACATTTTTATGTATATTCTTCCTAGCTAATTTTGACAACATTTCCAGTTACATAAATACTACAGCTCTCTCCTTCCCAAAATATTCCTTCTAGTAGCCTTTCATGGTAATACAATACATCAGAAAAAGACAAGAAGGCAGAAATTGCTAGAAGAGATCTTTTGGCAGTAAACCATGCCTGCCATTCTCAAGCACCCAAGGAATTTCCCTGACTGCAAAGGCTGCTCCTGAACTCTTTTTCCCAGGATGGCCTGGGAGATCTAAGCCTTCAGACATTCAGATAGGGGTTGATGGTACTAGCAGTTATTCTTCACACTGGGTGCTAAGTGCTGGGGAGCCTTGGGCATAATCACTAGAGGCAACCCTGTAATTCCTATGGAGTCAGCCCAGGAAGTCCTGAAGATTTTTGGTTCTGATCCAACAGTTTGGACTTCCAGAGTGAGGCTAAAGCCTTCTGGATGTTTTGGGCCTGCTCCAGTGATCATGTAGTGCCTCTTGCCCAGGACTTCCCGAACAGAAGAACTTTGCTCTGTAGCTGGTGTGAACTCTGTTGCCTTCCGGGCACCTTGTTGAGGGCTGCCCATTGCCTGGAAAAAGCTGTCCTTGCTTGCTGCCAGAGGCAACTTCGATTTGGCCTCCGCGCAGCTTGCATTTACTCTTGAGAGGGAGGCAGTGGTACTTTGCATACAGCAAACCTACGCCGTTCATGCCATCGGCATGTCTTCAGAGGCAGCCTGGGCAAGACAAACACAGGAATGAGCTCATGGTTACTGGGACTGCTTGGCCATCTAAAGAGTCCCATAAAAAGTAACTTCTTAAACTGCACTTCAGGGCTGGATGCCTGTTAAACTTTAAAGGGACTAACATTAAATATAAAATGTGCTCCTTCAACCGGACATGGGGATTTGACAAAGAAAAAAACTGCAGTGTTTTCTGTAAATTAGAAGGCTTCTAAATACTGATCACTTCATCTGTTTCCAACAAAAGAGATTAGTTTATGTCCATGTGAGACATAGGTGACACCCGAAGCCATGCTTAGATGAACCTCTTAATCCCCTGGGGATAAGACACATGCTAATAATAGCTAATCACGGCACAAGATTTTGGGTGGTGAGTATAACATCTGTCACCACGTTATTTGCTGTTTAGAGCAAGAAGAAAACAAAATCAAATTTACCTTCGTTTTTGCAGTATTATGGCCATTTGTGCTGAGTATTGGTAAAAAGAAGGGAGGAACCAAAGCACTGAAACATATTCCTGGGCTTGTTGAATTTGACGTAACATGAAAGTGATTTTATAAAAACAAAGATGCCCTAGAGTCTGTTCCAGACTTGTTCACTGAAAATGGCTGGTTTTTGGTAGAAGAGATGGCCTGACCATTCAGTGTACTGAATACAGCATAAAGGTAACTGGTAGTCTTAATGACATGCAGCAAAACAGGTATGCAGATGACTTGGTTAATCTTAGCTCGTTCCCTATCCTGTGAAATACAGAAATACAGAAGTTTCAGATTTCCTTCCCCTAGCAGGTCCTCCTTTTGCCTTATTATTGGAATAAACATTGGGTAAACTGCTTTGGGAATTACTGCAATTGCACTGCCATCTCAGATTTAGTAACTTGTGCAGCTAGCTCACAGCTGATGGCACAGGATGAGAGCTCTAAATATGCTCCTGCATCAGGCATTAAGTTCCCTGCTGTCCAGCGGGCGATCAAGTCGTGGGTCTGTTTCCCAGGGCATTGAGGAACAGCTGCGTGTACGTGCATTCTGAGTCACCCCTGACAGCTTCTGCAGTGCTTATTGCCCCAGCAGTCGTGGGCACTTGATCCTCTAGCTTTAGATCTAATTCATGCTGCTGATGCTGGGCTATTTTTCGGGGATGTCACACGGCAGTGCCTGCGTTGCTGGGGAACACACATCCCAGTCCCAAGTTTGCCAAGGGCTGAGAGGACAGTGATAGTCTGCTCTACTCCTTCATTGGGACAGGATGCAGGAGAAATAAGGCTTTCCCACAGTGGGACACCACATTTGGGCTGTACATGTCAGTTTCTGTGACTTCTGCTCAGAAACGTGGATCTTTTCCAAGGGAGTGAGTGGTGCAATACAGATGAAGAGGAAATTGTTTGAAGTTTTTTCTTCTGTGGTTCAAGGGTAAGATTCTTGGGTGTGTTATATAATTAGGTTAAAAAGGCATCATAAATCACTGCCTTAGGACTTTCAAGGCAGTATTCAAATACCTCATAGTTTTAAATGACAGTAACTGAGAGATACCTTTCCCCTCTGAAAAATGATAGTGTAACTCTTGCTGAATGTACTGACTGACAATTGGCAGAGCAGGGCCTCACATGCTCCTGTGCATTCAACACATCTCAGAAAAAGCCATACACTTGCCACCCTGTTTTCAAGTGAAACGAGGGGCTGCTCAAAGCAGAAGCCAAAAAGCCTCAGCTTCTCTGTTGTGATGGGCAGTCAGCCTGGAGGGAACAGTTTTCTCAGAGTCATTGACAAGAGCTTGCCAGAAAAATTAAGTTTCAGCCTCTCTTTCAAACCCTTTCATATCTTGCTGTCTCTGCAAGAATGTGGAGCTGGCTAAAATCTCTCTTTCAGTGGGATTTTACCACACAATGATCTGCTGGCCTAAGAAGCAAATTTGAAGTTTTGTGCCATCTGCTGGTTTCTGCACAACTGTGTGAATGTGGTTGCAGCTTGCTCAGTGAGCTACTGGATTTCCTCTCCAACCATGGCAGATTCCCGAATGGCCTGTTTCTGTTCTCTACCAAAAGACCATTCAGGCCTGAGGCAACCTCATGAAAAAGAGACTATTTGGGGTGATCAGATAAAAAGATGAACTTTTTCTAGTACTTACTATAAGGCATACTGTTGACACATCTCTACACATATTTAATATTTACTACTACTGAATTGATCCATTTCTAGACATAGACAGGTTTATTAATTTTAGTTGCAACAGTATTTGCCTTTTTCATGCCAATCTGCCAGGTCCTGGGGGGCAAAGACCAGCCCTTTCAGCACAAGAAAACTGGAGAATCTGCCATTTCATTGTTGACAAGGAGGGAGACATCTGCAAACAGGAAAACTGCTCAGCTGTCTGGAGATAAGGTCTTTACACTTGAAAAGATCTCTGACGTATCTCTATGACCTGATCTTGGGGGAAGGCGAGAGGAAGGAGATTGTTTCCTTCGGGCAGAGGTAGCCTCCCCTACACTTCAAAATGAGGAAACACACTGGAGTTAATTTAAGCCCTGATGTTATTCCCAGGATGCCTTCCAAAAAGAAGAGGAACAGAGGTCATATCTCTGAAGGTATAAACTATACATGTAGTATTCTAAGTCTCTTTTCTTTTCTGTTCATGCAACAGAAACAGCTTAACACAAAGAAATGCAGGAATAAATCTATAGGTTCTAAGTGGTTGCAAAGCATGATATAACAGGAGATCATATGTCCACATGTTTCAGGCAGTACATTCTGTCTCCAGACTATTGCACCAGATTACTCCAATGGGATATACACAGCTCCTTACGCAGCACGCATCTCAAGGTGCTTTACAAAAGTGATACTGTTGGCACGGAGCTTGAGTAGATATGGGTAAGCCAGGATGTCCATGCCAGCCCTGATGATGGATTTAAAAGCTAAAACCAGAAGCACAAATTACAAAAGCCAAGGAAATCTGTATGTGCACGCAGTCAAAAGCCATTAGCTGAGCACTGGCCTTAGGAGGTGTTAGAGGACACAGTTTCCATGTGCAACAGAAGGTGCAAGGAGAGAAGGTTTAGGTCAGAGCACCTTTCTGCACTCCAAAGGGAAGGCAGCTGTGAACACAAGGCTGATTAGTGAGTCACAGAGCTAAGAAAATAAGCAAAGGCTTTCATACACAACTGTACTTCAGATTTCTGTGTCTGCTTCTTCTACAGGAGAAATGGATGGAAGTATTGAGCATGAGAAAAAACAGGAGTTTTCTAAACTGCCAAAAAAGATAGAGTTATTTTTTTTAAATGGAGGATTTTTTTGTTGTTATTTCTTATGTTTTAAGCATAAAGCATATGATTTTAAAGCTGCAAGACCTTAGATAGCCCAAGTCTTCTATGGACACGTTTTTACCATGGCACACTTCTCATCGCTTACCTAAAAATTATTTATTTTATGGACAAACCTAGAAGTTCCAGTCAAATCTCAGTCCCACAGTGTTACCACCTCTGTAAATTATAACTGAAATACTCAACTTGAAGATCAAGTTTACATCTGCTTCAGACCAAGCAAGAAGTTGGAAACACTGAAAATTAGAAGGCGATCTCCAAGAGGGAGGCTCTTTAAAAATACCACTACAGCAGCCACCTCTGCTGCAGGAACTGGACACTGAACATCCCTCTGCCCACAAGAAGAGGAGGAAGAGGAGGCAGGCCACAGAGTGGACCAACATCACCAAAACCTCTGCAGGACTCACTGCAGTTCTGTGCCTGCATGCCTAGCATGGGGAGCTATGGCCCCTCCTGTTGGGACCAGTGAATCTCCTGTATGGCCACTCCTGCTGCTGGCCTCTGGAATATGAGTACTTGCTTCCTCTTTGCTGCACCCTTGTGTCTGCCAATGCTGCAAACCTCTTTATACTGTTCTGACCAGTGCACTCAGACTACACAGGCACTTCCAGCTTCCTCTTGTGTTTTTTGGCTTGAATTCTTCTTACCCATAGTGCTTGTTTCCACTCTTCTGATTCCACAGCTTTTTATGGACTCAGTAGCCCTTTTAAATTCCTCATTACTTGCTCCTCCATTACTCCTGAAGTTAGAGTAATTTTCTCTGCTCCCTTCCTTTTCTGCTAGCCATCCTGCTGTCTGTCTGTTCTCCCCCATTGTGGTCCAGTTTCCCACAAATCACTTCCCTCATCTGTCATGCTGTCCTCTCGTTCTGCAAACTTCTGCAAAACTTTCTTTAGAGTGTCTTGTCTTTTCTTCATTGTTTCATCATAATACTGCATAAGCAAACTCACTTCTGGGTACATCTGAACACATATTTTGTGTCATTAGTGTTCCTTCTTGGAGTTCCTGGAGTTTTCGTATGTCCTGCGCCACTTTCCTTAGTGCTTTCCTTAGTTCCATGCCCAGAGCATTTTGGAAAGAAACTTATGAAGGAACTATTTTGTGCACATGGTTTACTTTGAGAAGAGTTTAAAGATCTCTTTAGTCCTTCATCATAGAACATTTGATGAATGAAATAATCTTCTTATTCAAGGTCCAGTGATTTGTGCTAAGAACTTGGGATGCAATCTGTCAATTGAAACATAATAAACTCTCATAGACTTAGGGCAGAAATTGCCACTACTACATTATTGTAATAATTTTTAATAAAGCCATCTCTCCATGAAATTAAGAATAAGGGAATCTTTTGCATATCAAACTGACCTCTGTGCTTTCAGAAACCCACATCCCTTCTACAAAAACCATTAAGATGGAAATCCCTGAGTAATTCCTACAGTTCACCACAATACAAAAAGTTGTATGCTACTTTAAAGTTAATTCTTCAAAGGAATCAATAAATTGAGGGTTGACGTTCCTTTCTTGTGACAAGGTGGAGTCAGTATTTTGGCCAAAATGCAAGCAAATGACGAAGTGCTTCCCCTTTGCAAATGGACTGCCAGCAGTACATTTTCTCCTGTACACAAAAGCGCAAGGGATTTACACATTATTGCAAACATTTAATGATCTGGCTACAGCTCAGCTATCAACTGCCTGCCAGCAAGGAAATACAGCTCTAGCATAACCAGTTGCTGCTCAGCTGCATTTTCTGCAGACCTCGAGTCTGCTGCTGTTCTCCTGTGTATAAGTCAGATTGCTCTGTTTCTGTGTGATGGTCTGATTGCACTAAAACACATCTCAGGCTGTGCTCATGCGTGTGCCCCAGCTGATACTTGTCCCCATGGCTGCCACCCTCTGTTGGGCTCCAATCTGTTCCAGGGGTAGGACTTGGTGCTTGTCAAGGCTGGAGGAGATTGTCCAACCCCGGAGCTTGCGGTGAAGGGTGGCCCTGACCTCTGCACCCCCAGCTGGTAACATTCCCAGACTGGCCCAGGTGCACTCCAGCCCCAACCAGCTTGACCACATGTGTAGGCAGGGAAGGTGTGGCTGTATCCCACCCACTGGTGGCTGCACTAGCTGGGGCCACATGCCAGGACTGGGGTCCAGCAGAGTCTGGGGTGAGATCCCAGGTGGCAAGGTTGTGCTGTGGTGGTGTGTAAAGGTTCCTGGAGAGCCACAGAGGGGAAGGACAGGGGTGGGATGCTGAGCAAGAGCCGTAAGGTTTCGCATGCTAACCCTCCATGTGACAAGTGACAACCCACGTGCAGCTGAAGGGGGAGCAGAATTTGGGGGACAGAAGAAGACCGTGGCCCAGGAGGGGAGAGAGAAATGGCTCTGATCCTCACTGGGCTCCCATGGCTTCAGGCAGAAAAGCTTATTCTTGTATACAAAGCAGGTGGCATGAGAATATTACGTGGTAAATCAGATAAGCTGCAATCTTGTTATGCCAACAGATGAGTGGGTCAGAGAGGTTTGAGTATAGCTGTCAATACAGCACCCTGTAAGGATAATCTCTAATCAAATTAGATTAGAAACTTGCAGCTCCTGTCCCCACAGCTTCTTGGTTAGTGGAAAAAACAATGTTTCCAGGAAGGAGGAGCACAAGCTATCTTAGCGTCCCATCCCTCTTTCTGCTTTCCAGGCAGTGTCTGCACCCACTGCTTTGGACACTGTCCCATAAATGGCCCTAACATCACTGCTCTTCCTCAGCAGCATGTTTTGCACCACATCAGCCAAATGATATTACTCCACAAATTTTCAGTAGTTTTCATGCTAGGACTAGGGAGAGACTGTCATATGAGCTGTTAGGAAAGGAAGAATTTTAGTCCCAGAAATTCCACCCTGTTTTCCTAGCTACTAGCCAAGCCTTTGGGACGGATTAAATATTTGAGGTTTCCAATTGGAATGCTGTTTCAATGACATCTATCAGCACAAAACTAAGCAGAGGTCTTATGCTTATTCTGCAATTTGGGTTTAAAGCTGTTGGAAACATGTTTGTGCTACCACACGTGTTCAGATGTTTTTATGCTGTGTGACAGTCTAGTGTAAGTTTCCTAAAATAGAAGCCTCATCCTCCTCCAAAATCCTCCATTGTCTGCCTAAGGCCAATCAAAGAACATTATCCTATTGCAAGCTTAGAGTGTATCCACCTCAGCTACCATTGTTATGCCAGCAATGGCTGCCACAGTGCCACATGAATATCCCTGAAAGCCTTGGGAACACTTAGGCCTTTTTGCGTCACACTTCTAATTCTGAGTACATCAGCCCACCAGAGGGGTTGCTCGGGCCTTGCTGGCTCTGTTTGCAAAGGCGATTTGGATTCCCACCTGCCATTCCTACATGGTTTCAATCACATGGCCCTTCAAGAAACACTGCCTCAGTTTCTCCACTTCTGCAGCTATAAACATCAGTACGTTCATTCTTCCTCCTGGTTAAGGGTAAATTTTCTTGTTAAATTTCAGACCTTGTGCACAGAAGCAGGAACTGAGCTCAGATCTTCCATATTTGGAGCCCAGAATATCACTGTTGGATAGTGTTTTTCTTACAAATGTTTTGAAATAAAAGCATTTATCTTGAATTGAACATAGCCTTTCATATCAAACAAAGTATGAACATCTGGAATGTCTGGATCCAAAATCGTGACAATTTTGATTCAATATGAATAGTGTATGCTTTTGTAATTTTTCATCTCCAAAAGCACAGCCAAAAAGCACATAGAACAATTTTCATAGCATTTAGTGCATCCACAAAATGTTTTTTTTTTTGGTGGGGAAAACACCACCTGTCACCAAGCCCAAATGACCTACAGATGTTGGGCATCCTGAGTACATCCTCTAACTGCATAGCTCTGTCCTGTGATATCCACTTCATATCATTCCTGGACATTTGATAATTCATATGATTCCTGGATATTTTAACATTTCTGAGAAGTGGTTATGAGCTCCCAGGAGACTCTCTCCTTCCACAAATTTGACGTGGCACAAGGGAGATCCAATGGATCATAAAAACTGCCAGGCAACAGTATGCTGGACTGTAAGAAGAGCTAAAGTTTGCTTCAGACTTTTTTCGAAGACCTGGTGAGAGGAAACTTCATTCCTTTGTGATACCAGAATCCAGAATGTGTTAGTCCTCTTTAAATACATTTAAGTGGTTTTGCTTTACCCTTTTTCCTCCTTTTCACTGTAGAATGAAACAAGGCTTGTATTTTACCATGCACTGGAAGGGCCCAGATTGCTACTGGAGTAGACATTGAAAGGCAGAAGGCAGTCTCCAGCTTTCCTTGTGTTAATCATAGATAAAATTTCTCCCATGTGGGAGGTTTGCACAGCTGCAAATGAATTTTTTACTGATGTACAAGCAGTGGTTTCCTTACATATAACTGGTGTGACAGGCCATGGGGAGGAAGGCTGGACCCACAGAAAAATATGTTTCCCTCCAGCTCTAAGAAGTTGTTTGCCTGTGTCCATTCCAGTTGGCTGGTGTCATTATGTGTGCATCTCTTCTGACTAGAAATGCTTCCTGGGGAAAAGGATGACACCCCTCTTTCTAGGGGTTTCTAAGATAAGGTGAAAACAATCTCTTCCATTGTTTTGGAAGCCTTTTCTCTGCAGGTCTAAAATATACTGTCCTATACCATTATGTTCCTTTTTTCTTAGATGTAGCTTTTTATACAATTGGGGACTGCTTTGTTAGAAAAGAGATGACTCAAAAAGAGACATGACAAACCTCAGTCTTTTGTCAAAGGTCACATTTTCCCACTGTATTCCAGGTGAGACATCTGTTTAGAACAACGTGGCATAAGCTGTTATGCAAGAGAAGTGTCACCCTAATGGATGTACACATCCTTCTGCCTGGAAGTCTCAACACATTGTGCAGCCTTTGTTAATCTGAGGTAGTGGCTCATCCCCATGAATTCACCAGGTGACTGTTCTCCTCGTAAGTAAGACTTTCCATGCCTCCTTGGTTAATTCTAGTCCTCTCATCCTAAACCTGTCTGCAATTTAGTTTTAAGATGGTGCTCAAACACACTTACAGACACCTGACCATGGCTTACTCACTGGCTTAATATTTTTACATCTATCAGTGGAAATACTGAGATGTTCTACATCTGTTATAGCCTCCACAGAGAATTCTACTAAAGAAATTCTGCATTTCATTAGTGAGCTACTAAAAATCTTTCAAATGCATTTCCCACCACCTTCTATCTATCTTGTCTAAGCCCTCACTGTAAGACTCAAAATACCTATTGTGTTATTTTCTCATCAGTTAGGAGGTGTGACAGCCATTACTTTCCTTCTGTCCAGAGACTTCTGACTCCACCATGGAGAAAACTATGCTGCATGACACAGTCACAGTGGCTGTTATTTGTCTCCTCTAGTTATGTACATAAGCAGGTTTGTTTCTGTATTTTCTTAGAAGCCAAACTTAAAAAATTATCTGTTGTAGAATTCTCCAGTTCTTTCTTTTTCCTATTTTGCTGAAAGGATCATTACATCTACTTTTTCCCACTTTCAAAACCTCAGAAGATCTTCCATTAGTTGTCAGAAAAAGTCATTAAGAATTTAGAGGTTACTTTACACAACCCTCTATATACTTCATTTCTTCAGTACTTTTCTTGATATTCTTGCTCTTCCCTATATGATAAACAGAAAATGTTCATTGCTTTTCATGTTCCTAATTTAACATCATGTTTGATCTTGAGTTTTCTGACTTTCCATTTTTACTTGTTCATTGTATTTTTTTACATATCTTGAATAATTTCACCACACTTACACATTTTCTGCCTGTTTTTCTCTTGTTCAAGATTAACAGAAACACATAATTTACAAAATGGCCTGATTTTTCCAATTTGAAATTTTCATTTCATCGTCTCACTCACCTGATCTATCATTCACCATCATTTCTCAGCTAGTTCTTGCTGTTGCTTCCAGTTAAAATCAAAGAAAATTACCCATTTCTCTTTCTGCCACCCTTTGTACTCAGAAAACTGCTGCAACATGTGAAACCTTGCCGAACAGCCTGAAATCTGAAGCACTGCTGTCCCTGCCAAAATTCCCTGTTGCCACCAAGCCCTGTGCTTGGGACAGTCCTTCTTGTGGCTACAAAAAGGTTTTGTGCACCCCATTCTGGAGGCCTGGAGCAGTTCCCAGATGCCAGATCTAAATAAGTCCTTGTTCCTCTGCTAGAACATCGTTGTGGAAGGCAGTGTGGCACACATCACCTCCTCCAAGTCTTCTTGAGCAATAATTCTATTTTAATATCCTAGCTGAGAATTACCACAGCAAGCCACCTTCTTCCCAGGCATCCACATTCACATTTGGGCTGGATTGAACCGCTCCTGGCAGAAGTGACAATACTCACAGGCACAGGCAGCCTAGACCCTTAGACCCTAACTCCTAGACTGGCTGAGCCTTGCTTATTTTCCAATAATGTAGTAGATGAGATTCACCCTTGTTCTCCCGTTATGAAATCTCCTGTATATTGTTTACTTCTTCTGAAGTGTAATGGCCTCTGTAGCATTTTGCCTCCCAGCATCACATTGACCCAAACCTGCTGCTTGGGTGTTGTGGCTTCACTGATGTGAAACAACTCCTGCCCCTCACAGCCATAATTCTCCCCCTTTCTGCACTGATAATGATGAGGGAAATATTTCTGCCTTCCCAGTTTGCTTGGGATTTTTTTTGTGTTTGTTTTTTATTTTGTCTGCTGGGCTTTCCACATTTCCTCAGAGTGCTTCAATTCAGCAATCCCAAGCAGAAGCTCTCTAGATTCCTTCCTATGTAAATGCCACCAAGAGGCATGTTTTCTTTTGCTGCCCTTACTTGAAAGAAACAAAGACCATAGACCTTTCCAATTCAGTTCAAACTCTGGACTAAAGCATTCAGGATTGGTGCTTCCCTTAGAGAATAGCCCTTAGAGGAGCTGCTATAGACCTGTGACATAGTAGAGAGAGGCCTAAAGGAGCAGCGTTGACTAATTTTTTTGTTTTGGCCACTGAGTTCTTTTGTGAAAAATGCACTTACTACTGCTGGGAGCTGGGAGAGCAGAAATAATAAGATGGTCACCTTGTTAGCCAAGGATTAGACCCAAGCAGTATATATTTAATTAGACTTTAAAGAGCTTATTTCAATGTTAGGAGATGCACTCCTTCCCTGTTGCTGCTGCCTCAATATAATTGTTTCAGTAAGTGTTTTGTTTATCAAGAGAAAGGAGAGTGTTTTCAGACATTGTGAGTACTCAGTTTTTGTTTACAGTTAGATTAAGAAGAGGAAAGTTGACTCAAAGCTCTTGTAGAGGTCAACTAATCTCTTTGGTTGAGAAGATCTGTCCTCCCACAGACTCACCTCCAGCATTATAAAGGAATACATCTTCCTGATAACAAGCTCTCTTTGCAGGGATACCTCAAACTTGGTTAATCCAGAAGCAGCATCTTCTATTACAAAAATTTAAGAGACGCATGAGAAACTAGAGTGCTGCTTGCACATCTTTGGAGTACTACTTATCCATAAATTCCAGGGCATTCACAATGAGCATTAATGAAGACGATGTGGAGAAGTTTCTGGATGGCAACCCTGCTTTTGCCAAGCAGTATTTTGAGAAGAAACTAAAGACAGAGTACCAGGATAACAATGAGAGTGAAATACTTTTTGAATTGATCCAAGACATGCAGGAAAGCATCAACATGGAGAAAGTTGTTTTCAAGACCTTGAGAAGAATCAGGTCCCTTATTCATGCTGACCGCTGTAGTCTCTTCATGTATAGGCAGAGAAATGGCACCCCTGAACTGGCAACGAGGCTTTTCAACATCCAAGAGGGAAGTACTCTGGAGGAATGCTTGGTCTCCCCAGACTGTGAAATTGTCTATCCACTGGACATAGGCATTGTGGGCCATGTTGCTCAGACCAAGAAAACCATGAACATCAAGGATGTCCGTGAGGTATGATTGCCATTTATTTATTATCTGGGTGTAAGAGAGGCTCACAGGGGTCAAGAGGAAGCAGCACAACACAGTGCTTGGTCAAAGCTCTTGGGGTATAGTACTTGTGTACTGGAAACAAATAGCAAGTCTGATAGTTCCTTCCAATTTCATTTACGGGATGAGGTGAAACTAAGCACATTGATTACACTAGGTCTTAGTGCCCACAAACAGTGCACTGCTACACCTTGCCTGTCTAACATAAAAAAAAAAAAAAAGAAATCACATCTAGTCCAGCAGTGGAGAGTGAAGCAGTCAGACCTGCACTGAACGGACATGGAATTTTCCATGCAATTTTATATTCAATGAATAAGTGGCAAAGACATAGAGATTCTTTACAGTGAGTCTGAAGAGGGTTTTCCACCACAAAAGACTTTCAAAAATGTTTGCTGTGATGAAGGTTTAGCTGAGGGCATTTAGAGGCATTATTATCAAACAAAGGGACTGGACCCCAGAGCAGGTACATTAACTATAACCTGTGTGTAGGCAATCTTCATCAGAAGCAGCAAGAGACAATCTTAGACTTTAAAAACTCTTTCAGCAAATATTGCAATTTGCAATATCAGGAGGGATCTGAGGGCTTTTGATGTTTTATGTTTATGCCTTCATGATGGTATTTACTCCCCATACTTCTGGTTCAATCATGTAAACATGGATGGCCGGAATAACAATCTGCTTGTTCTAATCATAGGTATAAAACTAAAATCCATGTGACCCAAATATGGCATTTGGGATTACTCCATCTATTGTTTGCTCTTTACAAGGAGACCATCTGTTTATTCATTCATTTGTTACTCAGCGCAGGCATATCCCAACCCTTCAGCAAAACCTTCCTTGTCTTCCACAGAACACACTGAGAGACTGTTTTGGTTCTGTAACCCAGGGTTTTCTCTTGCTGGGGGTGTTGTTGGTGTTGGGGCAAGCATCAGAATGTGACTTAAGCTTTAAAGTTTTTTGTTTCTGATATTTCTCCAAATACATGGGAGGCTTTAAGGTCTGTGGGGTATGTGCTGTGCTCCAATTCTAGTGCTTTTAGACTTTGCCATAATACAATTCCTTTGAAGAAGACCCAGAGACTAAATGCTTGGTCAACCCCATTTTGGCAGAAAAGGCCAGCAATTGGGTAGGTATGAGGGGAAGGTTCATTAGCGAGTGATCATTCTGTCTAGTGCATCCTTCTGAATATGATCAGAGTTTTGCAGCTTTTTCTAACCCAAACAGAATGACTTACAGATGACAATTTATTCATCTGAGCAGGGAGAATACTTTGGTCGGCAAGACCATCCCTGCAGTCCGCTGTGGCAGGTGATGATGGCATCAGTATGGCCCTGTGCAGGTGATGTGATCGGCCATCTGCTTTCCCTGGACTGCCCTTTCTCTGCTTTTCAAGAGAAACTAGGCGTAGATGCTGGAAGCTGACAACAAGCTTCATGGTAAACGCAGCAGGAAGATGGGGGTGAGTGACCTTGCCCGTGACTGCACTGGTTTATACCCTGTGGCTATGCAGTGCTACCTGGCTCTACTCACACTGCAGTGCTAACAAGAAATCAGAAGAAAGGATGGAGGAGGTACCATGTCATTGATCTGAGAGTAAGCAGTGGAGAGCCCCCATGTTCTGAGAGAATTTGACATGTTAAAGCTTATGATTGGCAATATCATCACAGAAAAGTTAAAAGTGCACATGTTGCAGTCAAAAGCCACACCTTCTGCACTTGATGTTAGCTTTATCATCTGTACATGGCCCAATTTTCTGCAAGCTCATTTCTTTTCCACAGTAATTTTTAACCAAAACTTACTTTAAGGGGCTGTTCTTGGACTCGGTTTCAAGACACATTGTGAAAAATGCTTATTTTATTTGTAAATTCTCTATTAAACAGTGTGCCCAGTTCAGCCCATTTGTCGATGAGCTCACCGACTACACTACAAAAAACATCCTTGCGACACCCATCCTGAATGGCAAAGATTTGGTTGCTGTCATTGTGGCTATAAATAAGCTGAATGGCCCATACTTCACCAGCTCTGATGAAACAGTAAGTGGTCAGCAGCTGAATTCTTATCAAAGAGCTGTAACTCCTGTCGTGTAACAGAGATCCTTTTACGCTAGTGATGCCTGCTTTAGTGGAGCCCCACTGGTGTGAGTTGCTCTAAAGAGCACTCACACTCGCATAGAAGAGCCTTGTAATGAGGGTGTTTATCTCAGTTCTACCAGGGAAGATACAGTGGGATATGCCTCATGTCACAGCAGTGCAAAGCAAAGCATTTTTCCTGGAAAATTACCTTGATGCTTGTAAAGCAGTGTGATGAAATACAGTACACATGAAGTTGCAACTGCATTCAATTGAATCTCACTATTTGCTTTTTTCAGCTTTTTCTGAAGTATCTGAATTTTGCATCCTTGAACTTGAAAATTTATCACTTGAGTTATCTTCACAACTGTGAGACTCGAAGAGGCCAGGTAAGACTGAAAATGCAGATTGGCTATCTCAAAATCAAATTAATGCATTCTTCTAATTTAAAGGGTTTATCTAATCTTCAGAGATTTGTTCTCGAAGAGCAGAAAGAAAGAGATGCCCTCAACTGCTTTCAGAAACTGTGTCTTTCCTAGAGTCCTTCATTCTTCTCTCTTTCTTCTGCTACTGGCAAAACTGCAGAACTTCATGTAGTGGCACCAGTTTCAGCAGGACTGACCCCATGATGTTTTGTTGACTTGAGACTGTGAAGCACTCTTGGATCCTTTCATCATTTCAGACAGCAACACCAAGAGATTTTCTGAAACACTTAAGAATATGGTATTTCCCCCCTATTCTTCACATTACAAGGTGCTATTGATTTTCCTCTTAGAGCCAGTAAAATCATTGTCATGTGCTTGTTGTATTGGCCTCCATCAGTAGAAAAGAACATATATTAGGGTGTTAGGATATTCTGGATTGAAATTCAGGCAGCATTCTTTTCCATTAGTTGGGTTACAGTAGGATTCTTGAATTTATTGGGATGGATGTGAATCCTTGCAATCAGTTTGTGCAGCAGGCAATAATCACTCAAGAGGACATGGAATTGCATCTGTGCTTCATGGCAGCCATGCTCTATTCTCCCATGGGACTGCCATGGAGAATAAATACCCATCTTAGCAAAATGGATATGAACAAATGTTTATTTTGAAGCTTTAGGACAGCACTTTTACTTTCTAATTCATTTATTATGCTTTGCCTAATTTTTTTCATTTATCAAAAACAGGAATGATGCAGACACCAGCAATGATGAATAGTTAACTAAAGTAGAACCAGCAAAGTTTTATTCCTGTTGAGAGTTTAGCAGTAGGACTAGTCAGGGTGAGAAAGGGGCTAGAAGACAAAGTAGAGAGCCATAAGGTGGAAGGCCTAATGCTTCTACTCTTGAGCTGGACCCAGGAGTCCTGGGTTCTTATGTTACTGCTGTCTGAGCAGGTCCCTCACAAAGAGAGGAGAGAAAGAAGGAGACACAGGACACACTGCTCTAGGTCTGCCAATAGCTCACTTATGAAGCCTCTGACTAATATAGGTCTTAAGGGCTGTGTGAAAGCTCTTACAGTTCATTTTGTTGGAAATCAAAATACTGAAGCACACAGTGAGCAAGTGACATTATCAAAAGGGGTCTAAGATTTTATTATTGCAAATTCCAGCAGCAAAGACTGGGTGATACTGTGGGTAAAATGTTTTGTGCAAAGACAGGCCAGTCTGCTTGTGCTCAGATACTGTGTAAAAGTCTTATTAGAAGAGCACGTAATGCATTTTTACCAACTTCTTTACATCCTTCCTTGACTTAGATATATTTCATCTGTTTCTCCCAGTCCTTCTCACCATGCTTGTGACTTTCAGTACTTATTGCATGCTGTAAAGTGCCAAAAAGCTTAAACTGCTGCTCCTTTTTATCTAATGGTTTGTATGACAACACCACTATCCTATTTGAGGGATGCTGACACTGAATGACTCAGAATTCATACAAGTGGCAGAGTTGTCCCGGTTTATGGATTAGAAACGGAGACCAGTACAGCTCAGAATTGCACAAAAACATCTACTAGTGCCCAGTAAAAAGGTGAGACACACTTTTCCTGGTTGTGGCCATGTAACAGTATTTCTTGTTTAAACCACAGGTCCAGCCTGCTTCAGGTTGTTGCTCTCAGTGCTTCAGAAGCACAGATCCTCACATTTCCTGGGCTCAGAAAGCCAAACACACATCTTGGATACAGGCATGCACACATTAACTAAGCTAAGCAAGAATATAGATGACCTCCTTACCATTTCAGAGCAGTATTTGTGTAAACTCTGTTTTTACAGACAAAAGAGCCTAATAGCAGCAGCTTTCTTAAAGGTACATCTGTAGAATGTACCAGAAGATGGGGAAAAGTGTCATAGTCTGGTGCACACAGCGGAACAGCTGCTCAAACACTTTGAGGAAAGTGTTGATTCAGATATTTCAAACACCAACCTGTGGAAATTGCAATGCTTTTGGTGTTTACTGGTTTTGGATACAACATTTTACTACTGGAGATAAAATTTAGGTGGGGGCAACTCTGTGCCTGACACTACTACTTTTTTGTAACATTTGACTCCTATATAAAACTGTGATGATCTGACTCTTTCTCCCTGGTAATTCCCAGTGTGAACAAGTGGTGTAGGTTTCCTGCACTTTACAGGCACTGTAACCCAACACTCAGGAAGCCCATCACTCCAAGAAAGGCTGTGCTTACATTTTGATTTCATCCTGCAGGTGCTGTTGTGGTCAGCGAATAAGGTCTTTGAGGAGCTGACAGACATTGAGAGGCAGTTCCACAAGGCTTTTTACACGGTGAGGGCATACCTGAACTGTGACCGATACTCGGTTGGTCTCCTGGACATGACGAAGCAGAAGGTGAGTGTGCACGTGTGTGCTGTGCAACTTTCTGATTGCTGCTATCCACTGAGGGGTGATGCATGCAGGTAAGATTTACTGAGGCTGTAAAAGTGCCAGCTAAACTAACCTTGAGCCACTGTTCCTACTTTGGTTGGCATTTTTTTGCTGTGCAAAGATTAAGATAATGGGTTAATGAAACCGGAGGAAAGGGGAAGAACTTATCACTGAAATGGAACAGTCAGAGGCTTAGAAGACAGAGGAGGGGAATATGTGTCTGACTTTGGCAATCCTGGTCAAAGTCTGCAGCATAAATAAAATTTCACAAAGTCTGTGGGTATTGGAAGTCTAGGGAAACACCTCTGGAACCATCAGCACACCAGCCACCTTCCTCGAGGACTCATTCAGGCTCACAATATCCAAGTTTTTAGATGATATATGGCTTCATGATAACAAGCTGATAGAATTGAAGTTGCCTCTAATTTGGTCTGATGGCTTGCACATTGGGCAAACTTTATGTGAGGGTTACACAGCATCCTTGCCAGTGGAGCCCTCTTTGTCCCATGGTCACGCTGACTGTCTTGTTGACAGAGTCCTTGTTGCATATTGTCTTGTGGTGTATTAAAAGATCATTAATGTAAGCTAAAGTCATTTTGATCAACATTACAATGTAGCATAAGAAAAAAAAGCAAAATAAGTATTTAGCTTCTTCAGTCTGGCAAGTAATAGGTCAAGCAATAGTCACACTTTGGAAAATGAAGAACACAAGAACATTTCCATAGCTGTTTGCTCTGAGTACAGCCAGTGCCCACTGTTCACTGAATGAATCAGCACTCTGTGTATAGGCAGTATATGGTAATATGCAGCCATATAAATGCACCTGACACTTCCTGGTTTGGATATCTGGGTATCATTCTGCCTAGTATTGAATTAGTTTTATTATTTCATGCCTTGTCTACACATCACCAAAACCAGCATGATAGAACAATGGTTACTTTGAGGCCCAAGACAGAATGCATTTTTCTACTCTAAAATACTTTTTCAATTTTAAAACCAGGAGTTTTTTGACATGTGGCCTGTGCTGTTAGGAGAAGTACCTCCCTACTCAGGACCCCGAACCCCGGATGGCAGGGTATGTGAAAACAAGATCTCTTTAACTCTCTTCTCTCTGAATGGATTGCCTCACCACTAATTTTAACACCACTCCTTTTTTTACTTGTAGGAAATAGTCTTTTACAAGGTCATTGATTATATATTACATGGAAAAGAAGACATTAAAGTCATCCCGTAAGTGCTCAGTCCCTGAATGCTAGGTACTGACACAGGGTGTAGCTAAAAACAAGGTTCCCCTTGTTTTAAAGACATCCATGTGGAGAAATGTAAAAGATAATAAAGGATTGAGAATCACAATGTAAGATGGTGCTTCAACTCACATTTCTGCAGCATAAAGGTTTCCTCAAGGGCATTGGGAGCCTGACTTCTGAGTCAGGCTCCAAAATTCACTGCAACCAGTGATTGTTCTTAGGTGCAGAAGTGAGCTGCCTTGATTGCCTCCAAATTTCAGCTCTCCCTGCCAGGCAGAGGCATCACTCTTCTCCATGCCTTCCGTGTGTCAGTGGCTGAGCCTCATCAAGAATGCCCTTGTGTTGAGGTTTCCGTACTTCTCTCCAATCCTCCTGTCACTGACTCCATCTTAAGGCTATCTCTGGCCTTTTCTCCCCCCTTGACCCTTGGGGATTCCCTCTTTCTAAGTATTTACTGGGCAGCTTAGGCAAGTCTGACATAAGAGAGGTTTCCCCCAGTTCTGGCGGCAGTGCTTTGCATTAGTGTATGTGCTGGAAAAAATGCCTCCAGTTTTTGGGTACAGCAGCACTCAAAGTTCAGACTGGCAGACATCCTTAGCCAAGAATCTCCTTCTGTCCTTCTCTGTGTGGAAGGTCTGAAACATGGCCTTCACTCCCAGAAATGACTTTTTATGAAATCTCTGCAAACTGATATTTTAGCAGTTATTTTGTTCTGAATCCTTGAAAGGAAAGTATTTACTTACATTGAAAATTTTTGCTTGTGCTTGTGCACATGAAACCTTTGAAAGTAACAGGACTGTTTATGGCCTGGGGGTTCCAGATCTAAACCTGGACTATACAATCAGCTGAACACACTTCAGCTCCATGATCTTTTCACAGTAAACATATACCTTTAATTTCCCTTATACATTTTTCTTTCATTAGAAATCCTACCCCGGATCACTGGGCACTAGTCACTGGACTGCCAGCCTATGTGGCTGAAAGTGGATTTGTAAGTATTTAACCTAGGATTCCTCAAGTCTTTCTGAGATGAACAATACTCGTGCTGCTTTCTCAGAAATTCAGTCCTTTATTTTGGCAGTTAAACTTCTCATTGCCCATATGGTAATACTTTTTCTTCTGTGTGATCCCCTAGATTTGCAACATTATGAATGCTGCTGCAGATGAGATGTTTAACTTTCAGGTACTGTGAAAACTTCCAATTCTATCAAGGATTCAACTTTATTTTTTCGCAGAAATGTAATGTAGTGTCAATATCAGGCACGTAAATACTTCTTTTGCCCGTAGTCTGAATGTAAAACTGGAGTGTTCATGTATCTAGAAAACATGTTAACTACATGATGTCCTTCTGCTTGCTGTTGCTTCAAGGAAGGTCCTCTAGATGAATCAGGATGGACTATCAAAAACGTTCTCTCCATGCCAATAGTGAATAAAAGAGAAGAAATTGTTGGTGTTGTCACATTTTATAACAGAAAAGATGGGAAACCATTTGATGAACAGGATGAAACCCTCATGGAGGTATAGTTTCTTGCTGGAAGGAGTTCATATAATTGAATCATTCAGCTATTGTTGAGCCAGTCACAATTGTTCCATGCGCACCTGCAAAGCCTCCCAAGTGTTTTGCAGCTAAGTGGATATCTTTGTTACTTAGAGAGGTGTTACACATCAGATTGAAAAATTTGAAAGCAACTGTTTGAAACACCCGGGGGGAGTTTGGTATGGGATACCCAGCTATGTTCTTGCGGCTTTTTTTCAGCATTCTTGGACTGTACATCTAGCCATGAGCATCTATGGTGTGCCAACACAGCCATTCTGATCTGTATTCACATACCTAACAGCTGGCTCTCAACTGGCTGGGCAAGTCCCTCGAAAAATTACACAGATATTATCTATGTGCTAGAATAAAAAAGGAGGCCAGCTGCTAAATCTACCAACAGTGGCTGTGATTAAAGACCTTGCTTAGAAATGCTCCTATGGTAGTTTAAATTAAATAAGAGTATTTAGCTCTTGACACCTGCTATCAATCAGGACACTTCCTGAAATAAACTTCTCTCATCAAACAAAAAGACCGTGGGAAAAAAAATCAGTTTGAATTGACAACTGGACAGCAAACAAATTGAAAGCAAACACAGCATGTGAGTAAACACACGTGAAATGTGATAAGACCACCTTGCTCTCCTCTGATGTGAGAGCTCCTGACCTGTTGTCACCATTGTGACAGAAACCGTCCCAAAGGCTTGGAGGCACCTGCAGCAACACAGAAATAGTTTTCTGTACCCTGAAATGGACAGAGGGTCCCTCAACCTCTGTAGCATGGGTGCTCTCAAGGCCTGGGCAGAGACAATAGCAGGGGAGATGCTTTGCTGAGGAGCAAGTCACAGTTGGGAGCAAAGATGTGGCTGCTCATTGCTAGAATTTTGCCCAAAGTTAAATACGTGTTTCTTTAAAAACATATCATACAGTGTCATGTTTCTGTGTCTTTGAGGAACAGATGTTGTGACTATTTCACTGTTTCCTTCTCTTCCCTTTTGCCAAGTCCTTGACACAGTTCCTGGGTTGGTCTGTACTCAACACAGATACATATGATAAGATGAACAAGCTGGAGAACCGTAAGGACATTGCTCAAGACATGGTGCTCTACCACGTGAAGTGTGACAAGGATGAAATCCAGGAAATACTGGTAATGCCTTGCAATGTGAAGCTTACACCCACATGTACTGGCCTGGCCCATGACTGGCACAGACACAGGGAGACACAGGTCTCCCATTTCACAGAGATGCTTCCAGCCACCAACTTGGCAGCAGCACCTGGGCTCTCGTAACTGCACAGGAGCAGATCTAGTCTTTCTTTTAGTGCTGTGGTCTGCCCTCCACCTTGGCACACTGTGCCACGATGTTCTTTCTAATTTCCTCAGCAAAGCCAGCCTTGGAGGTGCTACTCAGGGCAGGGCTGTAGGAGTGGAACAGGAACTGATTTATTCCTCAAAACCTCCTTAGTGCTGAGGATGTGAAGTTAGAGGACCCAGATGTGACATTGGCTCTAGGGGGACATTTGCAAGTGAGGGAAACACAAAGCAAAATCAAGGAAAGGGAGAATACTACCAGGAAAAACATGTTGAAAAACAAAGAATTGAAGCAAGGTCCAGGAAAGAAGCACAATTTGCATATGAGAGCTGCCCTAGATTGCCCCAATGCTCTCCAGTGCAAAGTCCTGTGGGGTTCAGTTTTCTCCTTAACACACCCATGCTTTTTGCAGCCAACACGAGAAAAGCTGGGGAAGGAGCCAAGTGAGTGTGACGAAGAGGAACTGGCAAGCATTCTGGTAAGAGCAATGCACTGCTGGAAAGAACACCCCTGACAAGCAAATACTGCATGCATAGATGCAGGGAAGGGTTCCCGGTATTGTCATGCTGTTTCCTGGTGAAGGGTGAAGGCAAAGCATACCCTGCCCTCCTTTGCTGCATGAGTTTGAGATGAAGGTTAGTATGCGTCAGCATGTGTCTTCTGCAGCTCCCAGGGAGTCCCTGCTCTCTTCCTCTTTATCTCAAGGGGTTCAAAGCCCACCTGGAAACACATCAGCCACCTTGGCTTGTCATGCGTTTTGCTTTTCAGAGTAATTAAGGAAGGTTCTAAGTCTTCCCCCTTTTTGAGTCTTCAAACTACATCAAATCAAATGCTTATCAGGAAACAAAGAATATTTCCTGCACAAAACTGCCCTACCTCTTCCTCCACTAATGGGGTCATGAAAATCTTCATTTCAGTCTATTTATGTGTTATATTCTAAAAGAAAAGCAGCATCAGACTGAAATATTTTTGTTTAGCAAAGCTTAGGAATAACATAAGCAGCACAGCAGTAAACCAGCCCAATTCTCTTACAGAAAGAAGAACTCCCTGGGCCCACTAAGTTTGAAATCTATGAGTTCAGGTTCTCGGATTTTGACTGCACTGAGCTAGAGCTGGTGAAGTGTGGCATTCAGATGTACTACGAGCTTGGAGTGGTGAAAAAGTTCCAGATCCCACAGGAGGTAGGAGCTGGCAAAAGCTAGGATGTCCTGTCTTGGGTGCACAGCAGACCATGAGCACACCTCAGCACTGAGTACAGCTCATAGAGCAGCCACAGGACCGGGCTCACAGGGTCTTGCAGGGAGGGCGGTTTGTGTCCTGAGCCCCCTCACCCTGCCGAGGGCAGGGAACAGGCTCTCATGCGGGATTGGAGAATAAAGCTGGCCTCTTCTGCTCTCTTCTGCTCCACACTGCATGCCAAAGATGTGGGTTTGCTGTGAGGTCTGTGTGGATTAGTGGGGGACTCTGCAAAAGGTTGTTTGCACATTCTGTACCCAGTGCTGCTCACAGCCCCAGTGTGAAAACACAGTTCCCGGGAGCGACATGGGGAGTGCCTATCTGTGTGCCTGTTTCCTCTGCTAGAGTTTGTACCCTGCAGCTTTCAGCCATGGTATATGCTGAAAGCCACTCTGGCAGCCCCTCTGTTTTGCATCCCCATGCAAACACGGATGTGCCTTTATTCGGCGCTGTCGACACCAACCTGTCGCCAGGAACGGTGTGACCCTGTGGGAACAAGGATCCCATAAGGCCTGAACTGAGAACTCACGACTTTTGCAGTTCAAAACCCTGTAAGGATTGTGAAACTGGAATTTCAGCAGCCCTGCTGCTCCCGGAGGGATTTCTCTGCACATCATGTGAAGTCGATTTCCATCTAGTGGGTTCTGGGGGTAACTGCAGGAAGAGTTTTCACTCTCGAAAGCTGAGTGAGAATCGGGAGGGAAGTAAATGCGAATTACCTCTGTGCTTCTTATACAGCATGTCAGTGTCAAAAATATTTAAAATATCTACTCGGGAACAAATAACCTCTGGAAGACGTGTGAAAAGCAGTGATTCTTATAGCTGAAATTTTAAGCAAAGAATACTCATTCATGAATACTGTGCTCTTTAATGAGAAAACCTGCATAGCTAGAAGTGGGAATACACATGGAGAAGTAGACTGCAGAGGGGAAAAAACCAGTTTTGTCTTTAATGCCCTATATTGTAATTCTTTAGGTGATAGAAATATAATTCATCTCTACATCTATAGATCCATATTTCTTGACAAGAGAGATGAGTATTAATAAATCATAAGACAGGGACAAATCTTATTAGTGACAACCTAGAGAAACAGAAAAATTCCATAAATTCACTAACAGTAGGACAAAATCGCTTTTCCTCTAGGCAGTGCTGATTCTTATTTACCCCAGAGGCATCTCTGTGATTTTATTTTTCTTGCAAAAAGATTTTTAAAAAGAGAGAGAGAGATTAGAAATGAGCTATATTTCAGTGTCCATTTTTTCTCTCTACTAGGCTTTACAGCATTGTCAGGGTAGCCTGATGATATTACAGCTCTTCTGATCCCTTTCTGGGCCCACCTCTGTAGAGTGGGTTTGTAGCTCATCCGTGATTTCTGCGTGTGACCCTCATTGCAAGATGAACCGGCAGCATCTTCGTCACCCACACTAACACCCTCTTTCCCACTGGCAGGTTCTGGTAAGGTTTGTGTACTCTGTCAGCAAAGGCTACCGGAAGATAACTTACCACAACTGGCGCCATGGCTTCAATGTGGCACAGACCATGTTCACGCTCCTGATGGTAAGGTAACACCACCCCACTTAATTCTGTGGCACAGCTTTATTTACAGCAGGTCTTCTGCGACATCTGAGAAATTAGCAGGGCTCCCTTTGAACCCTGGTGTAGGAAAAAGGTTTGTCACTCCTTGTGCAGGTCCTGCTAAACGAGGTCTCCATTCGCCTGAAGTGAAAGTCGCTGCATTACACATGAAGGAAGTTTTGGTCAGTATCGGCCAATGAACGGAGAGCTTTAATTCCCGTAGATGCAGACATGTATGGTGTTGAACAGATTACAGATTAAACCCGTCTGCAGAGTAGAGGACAGGACTTTCACTCTTCCAGTGGATTCTGACAGTAAGAGCCAGACTGAAGTCAGCTGGCTGGGACGGAGACAAACTCATGCTTTCCATTTCCATCTAGAGCAGACACAGGCGTAAGTCTGTTGCTAGTGTGAATATGGCACCTGTAACTTCTCACAGGTCCTCAGGGTAACAGGTGCCTCAACAGGAACAGCAGGCTGCTGCCCCACACCAGCAATTGACCAGCCAGGAATCAATGAAGATGGTTCCACCCTTCTGTCACACATCAGCCCACACATCTGGCAGCAGACTTATGCCTACCATCCCTGGACAATCCTTCGTGTGATTCAGCTTGACAACCACATTGCCCAGAAAGTCACAGAACTTTTTCACAGAGTACTTTGTGCCCAGTGACTGGGAGGGGATCTTATAACAGGCTGGGTGAGTCCTAGGGCCAAGGCTTCTACAGCAATGGGTAGCCAACCCTGCATGTGTGCAACAAACATGGCAAATGTGCCTGCCTGGGTCTGAAATATTTTTTTTCCGGCTGATTCCCTGTTTTAATCTAAGTCCACTGTGTATTGTTTTTCAGTGCACAAACATTTTCAGTTCTCCTGGACTGTCCCAGGACATCCTCAGCACAGAGCAGTCACCACTCAGTACCTTTTCCTGTAAGAGATGTTAACATATGGCATAAATTCTCTCCCTCCAGACTGGCAAACTGAAACGTTACTACACTGACCTCGAAGCCCTTGCAATGGTAACTGCAGCTCTGTGCCATGATATTGACCACAGGGGAACCAACAACCTCTACCAAATGAAGTAAGCATTTTCTTGCCATTTCAAACCACTTCCTGTTGCTCCTGCTTGGAGTGAATCAGGCTGTGATCACACTAAACTCCAGTACAGCTCTGTTTAATACACAAGGGTGGCAACCTTCTTTTACAAGTTACCTTGCTTTTCAGCTTGCTGCCGTGTTTGGGCTTATGCTTTGGCCAGTGGGGAAAATTTGTGGTGCTCTCTGGGGTCTTCTTTACCTCCTAGCAAATCTCCCTTGGTTAAAGCAGTACTCTACATGCCAGAGTGGAAGGGGTGCAGAGCAGGCACTCAGTATCCCGAGCATTACAGGAGACTTTGGATGCCAACAGAAACATCCTGGATATAAGAAAACCAATTTTTTTTGCTGTATCTATGGAGTAAGCACCATATTAGGCATTGCCCTCACTACCTACAGAAACAAAGCACCTATAAGAGTGTTTTTCTCAGTAGGTAGTCATTAGCTACAAATAAATAATTGCATCATTTCCTTACCTAGTCAAGGCTCTGTTGCTCACTTAAAGTGACCAAATCACGGTTCTTCTACAATGCTTGCTGGCTATATTGTCTTATATTTCCTGGATCTTTGGAAAAATGTTAAGTGAAGTTGGTTTGAGCTTCTGATATCAGAGGGCCTTGCTTTTCAGAAGGTGTCCAAGGATTGCAGGTTTTTCCGTTCCTATTACCCGATATCAACATGTAGTTATTCAGGAATTAAAAAAACTTACTAAGATGAGTAATTACATTGCAGTCATAAACAATATTTGAAGCAAAATTTGTGGTTGGAAGACTGTTTTACACAGTGTCCAAAGAGTTACAAGCAATGTCACAATAGTCTTTTTTTAGACTGATGTCATTACCTATTAAAAAGTTCTACTCATAAGCCTTTTAAAAAGAATTGAACTTATGTGTGTGACAGAAATGAAATACAAAATTAGACTCTTCCTTATTTTAAGTGCTGCACTAATGTCTTCAATTTTTCCTTTATACAAACAGATCTCAAAACCCTTTAGCTAAACTTCATGGATCCTCTATTTTAGAGAGACATCACTTGGAGTTCGGAAAATTCTTGCTCTCTGAGGAGGTTGGTAATGAACTGTAGTATAAAGGCATGACTAACTTAATTTTAGGGAAGTTTTTCATTAACAATAAGTTTTCAGCACAAGATCTTTCTCTGGCTTGGATGCCAAGAAGTTGCCTCATTTCCAAATGACTCTATGCTTACCCAGCACCAAGGCACATAGGCTTTCTAAACGGATGTCTTGGTTTCTCCAGAAGACACATTATTATCCACATAGGAATATGTTAAATACAGGGTTGCTCTCCTGTAGCCCCTCTGACAGGACAAGGCTGACACATTCCCACAGCTAACTTTTAATTTCAGGCAGGTGTGCATTGGAGTCAGGGGATGGGGTTTGTGCAGACACTGTGTGACAACCTTCCCCTGTTCAGGGAGATGAAGGGGAAACGGCACTACCTGCAGTGAACAGGCTCACACCCCTTGCGCCTGAGAGGAGCAAGCTGAACTAATGAAAGAAAAAAACCCTGAACATATTTGGGAAAGGGGGATCGCCAGGAACTCATAACAACACAGAGCTTGGAGTTTTCAGTCTCTTTTCTTTTGCTTTTCAGTCACTGAATATATGTCAGAACCTCAACCGCAGACAGCATGAGCACGTGATCCACCTGATGGAAATTGCCATTATAGCAACTGACCTGGCACTCTACTTCAAGTAAGCTGGTCACATACACCGTGTGTGAAAGGCAGAAAACAGCAGGCACTTTACAAAGGCCAAATGTGATGCTTTGCTCTGAGAACCCCCCACCTGTGCAGCAGTTCTCTTCACAGACACTGGCTCTGGAAGGCTGTATCTGGTGGGAGAACTCAAATAATTCCACAGAATTTTGAACTTCTATTTAATTAAATCATATACATGACTTTTTAACCCTCTGTTGTCAACAAGGCAGAGCTATGGGATCCCCTATGGGAAGAAATGTCAGTATTTTTTTTGTTTCGTTCTTTTTTTTTNTAAAGGGCAAATGGGCTGGCCAGGACTATATTAACTTCTCTGTGAGAGTGGCATGACACAAGTAACAAGTAGTTCATTATAGCTGAATGTCCAGCTCATAGTCTATTTCATACCCAAGGACCAAAAAAGCCAATATCTCAGAGCAGCACCTGCTAACTTTCTGGGACATGAGGCCAAAACTCAACGACGTATAACTTCCTAATTAGCAAGGAGCATTCAAAATATGCTTTCAAAATACTGTGTCAAGACCAGAGATTACTCTGTGTTTTGCACTGCACTATATTTACACAAAATTTAAACAGTCCAAAAAAGAGTAAATTTAGGGGAGTTGGAATATCCAGATCACTTACACTGGAGATAAGATATCTATATGACACCACCTATCTATAGACCATCACATCCTCACCAGCTGGGAGCAAACTGGTCCTTGTCCTCCTTGGTCCATGAGCTGCAAGAAAAGTCTTGGCTGAGTTAAGACACAAGATTATAGAAGATAGAACACATACACAAGTCATTTTGTGATTCGACTTAGCTCTTTAGTCTGTCAATACTGAGACCTCAGATTTCTCCAGTCCTCATTGCCACTCCAGACAAAGGTATATTGTGTATAAACCATTCATCAGAATTCCCTATATATATTTAGAATATATAAACATATAAACAAGGTTAACAATACCTGACTAAGTATATAAAGCCAGGTAGCTTTAAAAATACTCCAGCTAGCTCTAGGTTTCTGCAATTTGCTTAACCTTTAAGGAAAAAGACTTCTTCTACTGTCAAAAATGGTGGAAGCATTTCTCAGCTGATGTAACTTGCAGTAGCTTGTGTTTTCAAGGACCTGCTCATATCTCACCACTCTATCTATTTTAAGGCATTTACAATAGTTAAGAGAGCAGATGATGGTGCTTGATTTTGTTGGGACATAAGTGTCAGGACAGCAACTACTGGAAACCCTTCTGGAAGAGCTACCATTTATAGGATCAGTCACCAGTTTTTGACGTATTTGTTTTCTAGTTTCATAGATTTTTTTAAATTCTTTTTTTTTTTTTAACTTTCCTCCCCACCTCTTCAAAGAAAGAGAACAATGTTTCAAAAGATCGTTGATGAGTCTAAGACCTACGACAGTGCAACTGCCTGGACTGAGTACCTGTCTCTGGAGACAACAAAGAAAGAGGTTGTTATGTGAGTAAATGGCTCTGGGGAAAGGTTAGTGATGTGGGCACCTGGTGGGAGTTCCAGGACATGCTTTGTGCTGCACGTAGTGCAAAGGCATCAAGTCATACATTACTGGCCACTCAGATTTGAGCTTCTGCAGAAGCAGGGAAAAAAACCCAGGGGGAAAAAAAACCTTAAAGTCGTTCTTCATCCATAAGTGTCCTGTTGGTCATATCCTCCAAAGGAGATGCAGGATCCTTCTGGTTGTATACTCCTACCAGATCACCCTGTAGGCCACAAGCAGGGGCATCCAATCCATTAGCTGTTCTTCCCAGTGGCAACTAGTCTGAGATGCACAATGCTACTGTTGTGACCAGACAGACTCTTTGCAGGATGCCCTGTGCTGGTGATGAAGTGCTCTCACCACCTCACTGCAGGCTGCACTGCCACACACCCACAGGGGAGCAAAAGGTGTTGCTCCAAAGTTCAGGAGTTCAGCCCAGCAATGGCTAAATCAGCAAGCATCTTAGTGCCAGAAGCAAGTAGTTCTCCATCATAATTCTATTTTAATCAGGAGAGCTGACTTTGATGAGTGTCCCAGTCAGCACCAAAGCAGTTACAGCAACACATCTATCAATTCAGAAGAGACCAGGGGATACCTGATGCAGTACTGGGGTATGAAGGTCCTGAGCCTGAAAAAATAGGGAATAAATTAATTTTTTTCCCCTGTTTTTAGGGCCATGATGATGACTGCCTGTGACTTGTCAGCTATTACAAAGCCTTGGGAAGTCCAAAGTAAGGTCAGGTGCTCGATATGCTGATGGATTTCTGTAGCTTATTCTTCAAAGTAATGCAATTTCTAAGCTGCCTAGATGTTAAATCCAAAGTACCCTATATCAAAATCACCAAAAGGAATAGCTGTGATTTTGATGCACTAACCAATCTTTCAGATTGTAGTTACGAGTTCTGTACAAAATTAATGTTTACAAGAAAAACCAAAAAAAGCCCCAACAAAACAAAAAGCAAAACAAACCTCCCAGATTTTTGGGTCACTGTGAGATTTTTTACATGTAACATATACATTGGCTATATTATAGCAATACCTACCCGCAATTTGCTCTGTTGTTTGATTTCCTTTAGGAGTTCATTCCTGAAGTAAACTTGAGCAATTCCTAAATAATAAACACTAAAATTGAAAGGAAGGTAAAATAAATAAAATGTACCTTCCTGTTACGCATGATGAAAGGACAACAGAAAAAAATAATAAATAGACCCACAAGGTGACCAGACACGCCACAACAACCAGCAGGCAAAACCTTGAGGGGAATGAATACATTGGGAATATTTCTCAATAGTGGCCTAATGAGATCCAGGGCAATACGACTGTTGCTGTCACTAGAGAGGTGCAATCCCATTGCCACAGCTGCCCTTCCCGGGACAGAGAGTGAGGCTATGGCTGGATGAGAAGAAACAGGAGGGTGAGAAGTAAGATTTGTTTCAGAATGGAGATGTGAAGCACAGCAAGTTGTGGGGCTGGTGTTGATGCTAGCTTTTCTTTTGCCCTCCGTGTCAATGTAGGTAGCTCTACTGGTAGCAGCTGAGTTCTGGGAGCAAGGAGATTTGGAAATAAGCGTCCTTCAGCAACAGCCCATTGTAAGTACCATGCAAGAACCAGGATGTTCCGTTCAGACAGCAAGTCTCAGCAGAGACTTGCTACAAGCTGTGCTGCTCTGAGTGGTCTGTGTCTGCCTGAAATTACAATGCTTGCCAAAATCCTGTAGAAAAAGTGTATTCAGAGATGCTGAAGAGCATCTCTGACATGGCCAGCGTCACTTGTCCAGCTGTCTACATAGTTAGATGGGTTCAATGACCATGAACCATCAAGGGGTTATTTCCCCTGGAGATTTTGTGAAGGCCCCTTACAGAAAAAAATTGAAAACAAAATAGATAAATCACCGAAGAAAGGAGAGTTTCTAATAAAGAGAAAAACTACAAACACAGACTTCATAGAGTCCAGGAATTATTGGTAAATTGAAGGGCATTTCTAACACATTATTTTTTAAAGAGACGGATTTGATGTTAAAAGAGGCAGAAGTCATTCCTTAAAACGGCCTCCACATGTGTGGTTTGGGAATTTTTAAAGTAGATATTCACACACCCCCTCTACCCACTGTGGCATCACAAACTATATAGTAATCAACAAGACCTTGTAAGAATATAATTTCTATTTCAGTCATGTTTTAGACAATTTAAAACCTCTTCAAAACTTTACCTTTTCTGGTCTGAGAGGTGCAAGGAAAAAAATTGTTCTCCTCCCCATCCATAGACACTTGAAATGCTGTCTAAATTTTCTGCTGAAGTGGCAACAGAAGTGAGCCCACTTCACTCCTCTGCAGCTGAGGAAGATGGTGATGGAGACTCTTTAGGACAGCATGACAGAACTGCCAGGCTGACACAACAAGGCAGTTTTGGGGAGAAAAATAGAGGTGTGTTTTTTAATTAAGTGTTCTCATAAATCATGGTGAATTTGTGTCCTCCCACAGCCCATGATGGACCGAAGGAAAGCTGCTGAGCTTCCAAAACTTCAAGTGGGTTTTATTGACTTTGTGTGCACATTTGTTTATAAGGTAAGATAAGTGCTCCCTTACACACCCCACCCTTATCAACAGGGGCTCAAATCTCAGCTGACTGAGTCCTGGTGCAGTAACACCGCTCCTGGGGAGAGGGACAGGTAGACAAGTGAAAATCTGCCCTTTTCTGGGGCATTGCAACAGAGAGCCTCTTTCTGCCATTGATGTTCTCTGCAAAGCCTCAGCTTTGGATGTGAAGTGTCAGGGTCTACCCTGGGGTATATGGACAAGCATTCCCTCTGCACTGCATCATACTGAGAGGTGTGTTTTGATTAGGAATTCTCCCGTTTCCATGAGGAAATTCAGCCTATGCTTGATGGGCTACTGAACAACAGAAATGAATGGAAGACACGTGCTGATGAGTACGATGCAAAAATTAAAGCTCTAGAGGAAGAGAAGAAAAAAGAGGAAGAGAGAATGGCTGCAAAGAGAGGTCAGAAAAAGTAATAAGCTTTTCATTCCTAACTCAAAAACATGTTTATGAATATTCCCACAGATTACAGCAAGCTTTGCTGACACAGCAAAAACATTTTGTAAATTTGGCTACACTGGCAAGGCTGAAGGCACCTTGCCTTCAAACCTGACACCGTGACAGGTTGTCAAAAAGGCCACCAGCTTAAAATATCAAACAATATTATCTGAGAAAGTAGCGAAAATACATTCAGCATGTTGGGGACAGCAGAATGTCATATGCTTTCCCTGGAAAACAGCAGGTTTTTCCTTTGGCTGATCTGCTGTCCCACAGGTCATGAAGCAGAATCTAAGAAAAGTTAAAACAAAGTCCTAGTAGGACACTTAAGAAATAATAGTTCATCTACTCCCAGATTAGGTACTACCTAGAAGCATGCAGTAGTGACAGTACCTCATATCAATTTATCTTGGTTGAACGTGGTTTTCTTCCTCTTCTGTGGGCCCAGTCTGTGTAGTACTGAAAACCATCAGCAGAAATGGGCACTGGTTGAAAGTTTTACTGATAGCCTGAGGATTTGTTTGACTCTCAAAAAGGCAGAAGCAGAAGGTTCTCCTGGCCTCTCCCAAATGTCTGATCAAATATCTGCCATGACTGGGTGCCTTCACTCCATAGAGACTGCATCTGAACTCTTCTTTTGTTTTAAACTGGACCAGAATTCCAACAGCCCATGATGCACAAATGACACTGTTTAGAAATTATTAGAGCTGTCTAGATGTTTTATTTCAGTTTAGTTGACAGTAGTTAAGTTAAAATATCAAAAGGAAGTGTTTTAACTATGATCTAGAAAATCTCTGTAGAATTATTCCCTGAAAAAGTAATTGATATTCAAGTAAGGAAAATTTCCACTAACTGCAAAACTCTTTCCAAGCAGCCATGAACAATTACTTTGCACAGCAGACAGCTCTATATAGGGTGCTATAGATATGACCTATGTTGACCATTGGATAACAAAAGCTTTAAAAACTCCTGAAATGACTGAGAAGGAAATATATGACTGTGCCTCTAATTCTCTGTTTCTTTTTATATGGCAGGCGAAATAACCTGTAATGGAGGAACAGCTCCAGCTTCCAAAACCTGTAGCATACTTTAGACCTATTTTCACTGCAATATATGCCACCCAAAATGAGAATGTTCATAATTTAAAAAAATATATATATTGTGGCATACAAATACATTCCTGATTGGATTATTCTGATAATTTATTAAGCTTGTGACCAACCAGGGAAGGGCTAGATCTTGTTTGCCTTAATTGCATCTCTGCCTGCTGATAGGAAGCCAGTTCTGTCCTGTCTCCCGTTCTCCATTTATGCACCTGATGTCAGACAAGCCAGAACAACATTTGGCCCAATAAATCAGGTTGTTCCATACAACCTCGTGAGACTGACAGTGAATGCAACCATAGTCTGCACAGTGGGAAAAATTAAGAAATAAAGTTATCATATCTAAGTCTGTATCTCTCAGGATATCAGAAAGAAACATAAGGGTAAGGATAATGCATGAAAATTGACCATAATAAACCTTTGAACTGCTCTAAAATGTTACAATTCCATGTAAATCCAAGAAACACTGACAGATAATAGATCTGCATTCACGACAAGAATCTGGATAGGTTGCTATCCCAAAGTAAGGAGCCATTCATGCAACACACAGTAGCTGCCTTCTCCAGGAGCAGGATCCACACTGTGTGCTAATTGAAGCTTTATTGTTTCATGTGTCATTTGAAGAAGATAGTATTATCATCACCCATTACGGTTCCTCTTGAAATTAGCCAAGCAACCTGAGTTGTGACAGCTCATGAATTTGTTCTGTTTTGCTTCATAATGCCAGTTATTTAACTGAATTAATCAGCATCAACTGTCCTTCCTTTCCTCCTCCTGTTCTGAGAAGTCTGGTTTTTAGATTATACTCCAGATTTGTGACTCTCACATCAGATGAAAGTTATTTTTCATGTTTATTCATGCAAAAATAGAATGTTCAGTTACACTCTGGTAGCAGTAGAGACACCCTCATGTCCTGCTCTCCTCCACCTCTTTCTTTTTTAAAATTGTTTGGAGATCTGTTTTATTGGGGATTTTCTTCTTCTACTACTCCTACTACTTTCAGGTTTTTTACCCTTCAGTATGTTGTTTTGCATTACAAAAGTACTGCAAATAAAAGGAAAACTAGAGCTGTGGTGGTACCTGGTGATCATTTACCTGTCTCGGTGCAGTAAGCAAGATGTAATCCTCAAACACTAGGCAGCAATTCTGTGAGAGGCTATTTGTCTTTCAGGAAAATACAGAAACTTGTCCACTTGCATGAAAGTCAATACACAACAGTCAGTGACTCCATGTTGTATGTCTTGGTTTCATTAAGAATCTTAGAATGTTAAGGGGTTGGAAAGGACCTACTGGATGTCTAGTCCAAACATTCTCCTGCTGTGGGCACGGACACCTCTCACTAGATCAGGTTGCTCAAGACCTTGTCCACACTGGTTTTGAACAGTGCCAGGGCTGGGGCACCCACAGCCTCCCTGGGCAACCTCTTCCAGTGTCTCATCACCCTCACAGGAAAGAATTTCTTCCCAATATTTGGCATAAATTTCCCTTCTTTCAGTTTGTACCCATTACACCTTGTCCTACCACTACAGTTCCTGATGCAAAATCCCTCTCCAGCTTCTCTCCAGGACCCTCCAGGTCCTGCAGTGTTGCTAGGAGGTCTCCTCACAGCCTTTTCTTCTCCAGGCTGAACAGCCCCAACTCTCCCAGCCTGTCTACGGGAGGTGCTTCAGTCCCCTTATCAATATTGTGGCCTCCTCTGTACTTGCTCCAACAGTTCCATGTCCTCCTTTCATTGGGAGCACTGGAACTGTTCTCAGTACTGCATGTGGAGTCTCACCAGAGCAGAGGACCATGTGGGAAGATTTTATCATACAGCAGAAGAAGTCAAATAAGTTTTGTTTTTTCTTTCAAGTGGAAAAATGCCACAAGATTTTTGTATGGCACAGTGGTGAGCAGTGGGCTTTTGATGATCACCACAAGACACTGTACACTTAAAAGCTGAGAGAAGCCCCTTATGTTCTCAGACGTTTTCTGGGAAATAAAACCTGGAGGCTAAAATTCCTCCCCCTGAAATCAGCATGAAGCACTCAGAGCACTGCAGGGTGCTCCAGCAGGGCTGCTCACACAAGGAGCATGGGTTGCCTGCCCATCACACCCTGTGAGCTGTGGGTGGCTGTGCCCTGTCTGCCCACATGCACTTGGGAGCACAGCTTTTCCTCCCAGCATCAGGGCGGGCATGCTGCCAGGTATTTCCAAAGGAGACCACGCATGCATGCAGGAGGTGTCCGTGGACACTCGGAGCAGGGTGCCAATGGCAGAGGCTGTTTCTCAGGAGTGAACCCTTTCCATGGGAGCAGTGAGTCTTTCTAACTGGTGGTGTTGGCCAGTTAGATGCAGGTGAAATTGGCATAGTTCCTCCTGCAGTGGTCTCCCTTTGCAGCTGGGAGCTGGCTGCCTGGATATATTAGATATGGAGAAAGAAAAGGGCCAAGAAAGGGATTTGCCCACTGTTCTCCCAGGTGTGATGAACAAAACTTTGCTTGGGGCTGGTTGAGCCAGTTTCCATGGTAACCTGGGACTGATGTCTTAAACAAAGTGTTCTCACTTTAGATAGGGAAAAAAGCACATAAGAAGCAGATCCTGCAGGGGTAGGGTAAAAATTCTTATCGTGTCCATCTCCCTCCTTCTGGTGAGGCATAGCTGCATCTAACAATGAAAATTCTCCCTCCAGAGGAAGCATGGGAATGTTCACACCGAGGGTATTCCTCCTTTCTGATAAGGCACAACTGGCAAAACTGTGCAGCTGTCAGAAGCAGGGTCAAACAGCAGTTGTGCCATTTAGAAGGCAACATCAAAGATCCCTGAAGTACCACCCTGACTAATTTCCACAGGGTTGCATCGAACAGTGTAAAACCCCGCTCCAGGGGAGGTGTTGGGGTGTTCCCATGTAGGCTTGAACATACATAATAAAACAATAAACTCTTTGTTGCATGGGCCTCCATCCCCAACAGATCAGGACTGTGGCCATTAGAGTGATGACCACAGAACCAAAATTGAAAAGATTAAGTCTTGTCACTGGATCTTTCCTCTCCACTATCCACTCTGGTGGATACTTTTGATACTTTTACATTCTTTTATAGAAAAGAACCAAAACAGCTACATATCTCTTTTCCACTGCAACCAAATTGTTTTAAAGTAAACCTGCCTCATGTATACATACTACTAATTCAGTGTTGTTTCCCCCTAATCCACCCAAGGGATCTAATAACAAGACCTCAGTTATCCTGCTCCAAAGACAGGTCAGAACACCAGGCTGAAAAAAGATGGGCTTTGCAACACAGTTTCAGGAAAGGTCTGTTGAGGGCTTTAGATAATTTAAATCTGCTCATGGCATATTTGCCTACAGTCTGCTTCAGTGTTTTCACCTTTGTCTTGAATGCATAGTGACCTCTATTCTTGGTTACGAAGGTGGTGGTTAAGGGGGTAGGAAAATGAATATCCCTGTGAGACTGGCAGGAGAGATTTCTGAGACATATGCTTAGGGTAGGGCTGGAATGTAAATCTTTCACCCATGGAGGAGAAGAGGCTTGCCTGAGTAAGAAACTGTCAAGGGATTTTAAATTCTGCATCTTGGCCATCATCTGCTGTCCCTGATGGAAGGGGTAGCACAAGATGACACAAGGCAGGATCTCTTTTCTACTGTAAAAGAGCATGTGTATGCCCTTCAGCCATTTATTCTGCTGGAGCCCGGACAGCTGCTGGGTTGTGAGTGGATATGCCTGACCTGGCACAGTCAGAGATGCAGGAGCACGTACAAGGCTTCTGCTACTGGCAGAGCTGTGAGGGTGGCAGTTCTGGCAGAAAGGGAGGGAAACATTGACAGGGAGAATGGAGAATGTAGGCTTCAGCCAACTCCCGTATATCCGAGATAAAGTCTTACTGTCTTTTTCCAGATGGCCACAGCTTGACTTGAACTAAGCCTGGGAAATGCTCCGCTCCTCCCAGGCAGGCAGGATAGGAACAACTCAACTTTCTAATCCGTTCTTCAAACAAAGAGATGGTATTGAACACCACAGGGAGGGTACAGATCAAAGCTCCACCTTTCAGGCAGATGGGTTGCTTCTCTTGGTGCTCAATAAAGGGGCTCTGTCCTACTATCATCTCCAGATCCTGTATAAGGAAATCTCCATGAACCAGAGTGTACTAGATCCAAGATTTTAGATCACTCAGTCTAGGCTGAGTGTGCTTTACATCGTTTATCATGAAATTTGTGAGAGGAAGATCTTTTGTTCTCTGTACCTCTTCCTCTACTCCTCCCGCAAAACTATAGGATTGGAAAAAACATTCAGTAGATTCAGTAGAAAATCATTCAAAACCCTCTCAAGAAGCAGCAGAGTATTCAGGAGTCACACAAATGTAGTTCCAGCAGAAGAACAGGTGGATGGTGGATGCAGTGTTTTCCAGAATATAGAACAAACATGAGGTGTCTTCCCTCTCGTACCCTTTGAAAGGAAATACTTTTTTTTCAATGCTGCCTTCCTTTTCTTGGCCTTTTTTTTTTTGCTTGAACCTAATAATCGTCTATTTTCTGGTCAGAATGGGGTGGCAGAGAACTAATTTGGTCCCTGTGGGATGACTGTAAAGAGATATATGGTATCTTTCCCACCTCAGGTAGGAATTCTTCCCAATCTAAGAGGTATTACAAAGACAGTTTTCTCGCCTGAAGCTAGTCTTTGCAGACAATAAGGAAAGCATGGTAGACCTCTCCTGCATAATCAGGATGCATAGCTCATCACTCCTTATCAAAGAGACACAGCACAATTCAGCTGTAACTTAGTTTTGAGGAATATCTGTAGTGTTTAGAAAATCCGGCTAATGAGTCAGTACCAATTCCTCAGATCACAGCATAGCTTAACAAGCCAGAATCAAATCTGATTGCTCTGCCATGTGCAAGAATTGAACAATAATCCATTGTGATAATAAAGCTGAAAAAAAGATTATAGAAATGCAGAATTTTGATCAATAGCTCATTGTCCATGCAGACCAGTGACAAGTGGTGTCCTTCCAGGACCAGTACCTGGGCTGATACTGTGCGATGATTTTGTCAGTGACATGGACAGTAGAACTGAGAGCAACCTCAGCAAATTTGGCTCCAACATCAAGCTCTGTAGAGCAGTCAACATGCTGAAAGGGAGCAATGCCATCCAGAGGGACCTGGACAGGCTGCAGAGGTGGGGCCATGCAAACCCCATGAAGGTCAACAATGCCAAGTGCAAGGTCCAGTACCTGGGCTGTGGCAATTCCAGACAGAGCCACAAACTGAGTGGAGAAGTGATTGACAGCAGCCCTAAGGAGAAGGGCTTGGGGATGATGGTTGATGAAAAACTAAACATGACCCAGGCATGTGTCCTCAGGGCCCTGAAAGGCAATGGGATCCTGGGCTGCATCCAGAGCAGCGTGGGCAGCTGGGGAGGAAGGGGATTCCCTGTGTACCCTCTGCTCTGCTCTGGTGAGACCCCACATGCAGTACTGAGAACAGTTCCAGTGCTCCCAATGTAAGGACATGGAACTGTTGGAGCAAGTCCAGAGGGGCCACAATATGGATAGGAGGACTGAAGCACCTCCCGTAGACAGGCTGGGAGAGTTGGGGCTGTTCAGCCTGGAGAAGAAAAGGCTGTGAGGAGACCTCCTAGCAACACTGCAGGACCTGGAGGGTCCTGGAGAGAAGCTGGAGAGGGATTTTGCATCAGGAACTGTAGTGGTAGGACAAGGTGTAATGGGTACAAACTGAAAGAAGGGAAATTTATGCCAAATATTGGGAAGAAATTCTTCCCTGTGAGGGTGATGAGACACTGGAAGAGGTTGCCCAGGGAGGCTGTGGGTGCCCCAGCCCTGGCACTGTTCAAAACCAGTGTGGACAAGGTCTTGAGCAACCTGATCTAGTGAGAGGTGTCCGTGCCCACAGCAGGAGAATGTTTGGTCTAGACATCCAGAAGGTCCCTTCCAACCCCTTAACATTCTATGATTCTATGAAACCCCTCAGTGATGCCATTTTAGTAACAGACTCAGGCAGTCAGTGCATTGCCATTCTCCCCTACCTGCCACATATATAACATTGTATGTATTTTCTGATCACAATCATTACCTGTGGATAATGGGGGTGGCAATTGCTGGGGGAATACAGTGGGGTGAATACAATGGGGTGTCTCATTTGCAACAGTAGCTAGATTGTGACAGTTGCTTCCTGTCATGTTCTGTCCCTGTTTCTGCTGCTGCTCTCTGCAATTCACTCAAAAAACACCAAGTGAAGTGTAGTAAGTACTTTATTGATAGAATATCACATAGAGTTCAAAAACCACTGGACAGCTCAGAGCCTAGCCATGTATTTCCATGTGTGAAATTCAGATGAAATCTGTTGTTTATTTCAGTATGGAATCTTCACTTGCTAAAAGGGAAGAAAACACAAATATGGTTAGGACTATTAGCGACTCCTGTGCAGAACTAGGACATGCAAAGCATTAGTGGAATCAGACTATATAATTTCTTTCCGGCTAGTCTTTATGATTCTCACTTCTGTTTATTCAACAGAATTGTAATTCACAGCCCTGGGGTGAAATTTACTCAATATTAAAAGACAGTTTTCTGAACTGACAGGTCAAATAAGCCCAGAAAAAGCCACTGCTACAGGTATGTCCACCTTTAAGGAACTATCATCAGCAACTGCACTGAGAGTGCAGCAGCCATCAGCAAGTAATGAGAGTTTAACAATTGCTTTTCTAAAAAAAAAGACCGACCAAACCTATTGTTTGGAACAACAGACCTGTCACCATTTAAAAAGACCTGCCACATTTTAAAAAGATAAAACATTCTAAAGCAATAATCAAGAAAAATTCTTTACTAGGTGGCCTGGCAACAATATAGTACAGCCTCTATATCTCCAAAACTATGGAAAGTTTAATTTAACTAAAGAACATTTGAAAAACCATTTATTTAGTCAATGACCAATACAGATTTAATGTATTTAAAAGGGCAAAATAGCCCTCTTAAATAACCTATTATTATCTCTAGTAAGTCAAAATACTTGAATTTCTGTATGTGCAGTTAAGTTTAGTGCTTTGTTCAACATTAGTTTTGTTTAGAACAATGAAATGTCACTCTTTTGCGTGGAAAGTGTTACTGAGCGTATCTGCATCAAGAACAACCTGAGTTATTAACCAATTTTCTTAAAATTCTCCTTAGTTTTTAGGTCTACCTAAAAACCCTAGGTGAAACAAAACTAGAGAGCATATTCCTCTGTATGGCAGCAGGGAAGGAATCCTCTGTTAGATCCACACAGGGAACACAAGAAATAATCCTAAGGACAAGAGAAACAATGCTGCAGCAGGAATACTACAGATGGAAGGGAATGAGAACAAATGCAGCAGTATTAGTTGCAAGTGATACCCTCCAGCACATCCTCTTCATGTGAGATAGAAAAAAATCAAGCTGACCTCTAACAATACATGTGTGATACCACTTTAAAGTCTCAAGTTGCAACAACGTACCGTTGCCTACGCCTATATTCAGTCATATTTGTGAGGTTTCTACAGTGCATGGAGAAAAGGCCTTGCACATACAAATGAATAAGGGACGTGACACCGCAGCTGATATAAAGATTCAGTTATTCCTCACAGAATAATCAGCACCTTTTAGCAGTTTTCTTCCTCAGTGGAAATTCATCCATTTAACAAGTCCTGACTGTTGCAAAAGTGTTAACTCTTGCTGTGATGAGCTTTTTTAAAATGCTGGCATAATTATATTAATAGCAGCATTATTTACTCCTCACACGGCCCGAACCACTGCCTCCAGGGATTAGCTGCAGGCTTCAATTTCTCCTAAGAGCACTGCGGTGGAACACCAGTCCTGCAGCCTAACACCTGCAAGACAGTGTGGGGTGAATACACTAACTACCTTCTGCAATCTCCTTTGCAATCCGCTCCAGCTCTTCACGTTTCTTTTTCTCCTCCGCCTCTATTCTTCTCTCTTCTTCAGCGATCGGCTTCAGATAGTCTGCCATCAACACAACCCCTTTAAAACACAACTTCCCGAACCCCCGGCGGAAAGCTCCGACCGTGAGGGCTCGCTCTAGAAGGAGGAGAAGCGAGCTTT
>VZTB01003133.1:288786-312469 GCA_013397245.1 Thryothorus ludovicianus | reverse complement strand
CTTCTAGGGGTTAGTTTCTTCTGCTGTCTTCCTGAGACTCAGAAATCTGTGGGATCCCTTAGTTGTCCACAACTCAGGAGAAAGCTCAACTCTCTTACCCAATGTGGAACTCTCACACATTGCAGTCTCATACTCTCCTTGAATATGACACCATGCCTTCTGAATAACAGAAGGATGCTCCATTGACAGACACAAAACGGACACAAAAAGCCTGAGAAATTCAAACACTTCGGATGAGCAGCTCCTGCAGAACAGAAAAAATCTTATGTCTAATCATTAAGCTCTTTTCCCTTATAAAATACCAAAACTAGTTGAAACTTGGATGCAAAGCCACATGAATCCTCATTCATTACATCTTTTTTTAAAAAATAGATACACGCAAAGAATTTGTGTTCAGACGGCTTGGAAGACTGCTATCACAACTGCAACTCCCATCTAAACTCACACACAGAGCCACTCTCACACAGTTAGATTTCCAGCTGCTATCCCCTGTTTGTAACTATGCAGAACAGACAGTGTAACCGTTGAAAAAAATTAAAAAAAAAAAAAAAAGGCAACCCGTAACTTGTATGTGCCATACAGAAATCCAGAGGCCTCCATGTTTTCCATGCCTCACGTTCTCTTACACAGAAGCTCAACCAACTTGTATGCCTGTGTTTGGCTGGTATTTTGCTGGGTATCTGCACACTTCTTAAACATTCATTGCTGCATTTACATATCAAGCAGCATTTCTTCCTATAGGACAACCCTAAAAGAAGGGGAACATGCTTTTCTTTGCATCCCCTGTCCACCCAATATTTTCAATAGATTTTGGAAAAAGGATCTTGAGCATGACCAGCTTAAACATAAATATGCCCCCAGTTATGGTCAATACAGGCTTTGGTTTACGTCAATATAATCCACACATGAATATAAAGCAAGTCAGAGGAACTGAAGTTGATCTTGTAACTTCACATGCACTGTGCGGAAATTTAGGACAGCGTTTCATTCGGAGACAAACACGCCTCCTCTTCTTCTAACAATACAACCTTCCGTCTGGAGAGAGACATCACAGACTTTATGGCAGTTAAAGAAATTCTAACAAAAATGCGCAAGGCAAGAAAAGCAAACGGGATTACAATCTGCATAAGGTGGAAAATTGCTGTGCTAAATTCACTTAACAGGCAAGTTAGAAAGAAGGCCCCAAGGCTTACGCAAGGGTAGAGAGCCAGCTTGGCAAACATGAAGGCATGCTCCTTGCCACCATATCTAGCAAAGGCATGCAAAGTTTCCTCTTCATTCAGAAGGGCTGTAGTCCATATTGCAAACTGAAATATGCTGGCAAAGAAAGTGATAACGCAGCTGACCTGAATGGCTTCTATTTCATTATGAGACTTCTCTGCAAATTCACTGGTCAGCTGGTAAGCTAGTGGAAGCCCACCAATGAAAGCCAATGAAAGTATGTTGAGCAGCCCCATTAATCGAGTAGCTTTTGTAACATAAAGGAAAAGAGAGTGATGGACAAACCACAGGAGACCAATTGTAACAAATGAGCCAAAGTAAGCAAGGTAGTTTGGCCCATATTCACTTAAAGCTTCAAGAAGACTGCCATGGAACTTCTCCTTAACTTCTCCAGGATCAGGAACATTGTCTTCACTGTGGAGAGAAAAATTACTTTACTTTGCATATTTCTGTTATAAAAACACATCTGGAGCAAGACTGAACTATGCTGCTTTACTTTGAGCAAGTAGTGAACAACAGGAACCCACTCCATACTTCTCTAATTTATAATTTAGAAAGAATGTTTTAAATAACAGCTCTGCAAACAAATTATATATAAAAAGAAATCTGAATTCAGGTTGGCATTCCTTGGGGTTAATAAAGTTGCTACAGTGACTAAACAACTTCTATTGATAAAAGGCTTTAATCTGAAAACATAACTAAACAAAAAAGGAAGCTTTGTTCTTCAAGACTCTACACCTCAACATGTATTATGTACACTGATGATCATTACTGCTGGAATACTGTTAGAAGTATCTTTGGTTTGTGCTCTGTGTCCTTCCAGAAAATTATACTTTGAAGTAACTTCAGCAGATTTTGGAAGTCAATGTTTGATTAATTTTATTTCCTCAAATATTATATACAGATAAAAGTTACTCTACTTAAAAAGATGAAGTGTAAGAACCAGCACAAAGCCTTACCATATATCCAGAATGAGCAGGGTGGCTACAATGGCATAGACTCCGTCACTGAATGCTTCTACTCGTTCCTTACTCAGAGGCTCACTGAGGTAAAAAGAGAAGGTTTCTAAGCTATGATGTTCCTCCTCTTCACCTCTCTGACCTGGAAACAAATACAGAGGCTTAATAACAAAAAGAGGTATAAATAACGTTGTTCAACAACCTACTGTGACCTCCTTTTTTTTTCTTTAAGACAAAAGGATGCCAGTCATCCAAACATGTCTATCATTCCACTTCTTTTGGCATATCTGCCTGTTCCTGAAATTTGTTTCTTTCAAGACAAGTGCTTCAGGAACAAAATAAAAAAGCTCTGTCCTTTAAACTGTAGGGCAAACCATTTCCACCAAGTGAATAATAACTCAAAGCTGTAATTAAACAAAACAATTCAGATGCTGTGCCTCAGGAAGCCCTAATAGCTGTAGGGCCTCTATGACAGCTTGGAGAACTTACACTACATGGCAGAAAAAATATCTGTCTTGAGCATGGGAGCTGAACTGGGATCGATTGAATGACCTCATTTAAAATAATTCAAGCCTTTTGTCAAAAGGTGTAGCTTTTATCGGAAGTGTGGAACACATCCCTGAACACTGAACTCAGAACTGCCTAGCTAGCCAAAATACACTGCTTCAGGTGTATAGACTGGACAAAAAAAAAAAAAAATAAGGTTCCACAGGAGTGCAAAGCAGGTGTAATCACAAAGAATTCAATAAAGCACTATTTCAGCCATCTGATAAGGGGAGAGGTAGAGACATGACCTGACCACAAATTACAGTGGCCCCATCGCCATAAGCATGGACAACATTTGTATGTGTTTATTCTCAGGCTCTGAGAGTCTGGCTTCGTCCTTTCAGAGCATTTCTGCCTCCCTGTTATTGCTGCCACATGGCATCTAGAATCAAAGTCAAGAGCATGCTCACATTTGCACTGCAAACAGACAGATTTGTACAAGTCTGAACAGCAGCAGTAGAAGTACAAAGGTGTTATTATTCTAACCCAGCTTGGGAGCGTCAGTTCCAAAGACATTATCTATTCAGTGGCTTTGTGGTCCGTCTCAGAGGGACCTTTAGGCCAAGTAGTTTGCATGATATCCCCTTCTCCTTTTATTTTGGCAATGGCAACCTTTTTCTCAGCAGGACTTAAGAGCAGCTTAGGCTGTTGCTATGGTTGTGCAATTGTTAGTCCTGACACAAGGAGGGCAGAAAGCACATGAGGAAAGGAAGTTTGGATTTAGGCTAACTTAAGACATGTATGAAGACACCTCTTTAGATCATAGCAGTTAGATTAATGAGATGTAATACCCTGAACAGCTAACTATTGTGAGAAAGTTTGATTTACAGGTGCATCTGTTGCCTGTTTGAAAATGTGAGTATTCAGGATTGCAGGAAAGAAAGTGATAAAGGCATAGAGCTTGCTTCCTTATATTCTGCCATCTCCATGCTCCCTCTTGAGGAGGGAGAAGGGATAGATGGCCTGCAGCCATCATTCACATACCTACGTGTGTCTGCACGCACTTGCATTACCAGGACAAACCAGAAAGGTTTTGCACCAGCAAATGATCTTTAAATGTGTTGTGCCTTACATAATTTTCCTCACAATTATGGAAAAGCAGGGAGCAAGGGAGACACTGTTTAGAAGCACATCAATAAACACTAAAATTACTATGTTCCAAGACTGAAAATGAAAGCAGAACTGAAATTACTTCATTCTGGGCTGTCTGCATAACATGTTGACAACCTAACCTGAACATATGCCTAGGAATTTTGTTACTCACCAAGAACTTTGGTTTTACACCATGTAATTAATCGAGTGAGATGCGGAAAAACGATTACGAGTCCAAGAAGTACATAAGACTGTTGGAGAAGAAGATGAACAGCTCAAATTTAGTTATGAAAATATAAATTACCTTCCAGATTTAATATGAAACTATAAATCTCAATCTTAGAACTAATCATATTGAGAAAAAGAAATCTTGATTTTTTTAAAAAAAAATGTTCGGCTAAAATGCTCATGCACCTCCTGAATATTGCATGTGGAACCAAATAATGCTTTTTCCTAGCTAATTTAGTACCAGTAAAGAAGCAAACTAAAATAAGCAAGGAAATAATTCTGCAAACAGTGCAGGATAACTGTTTTAGAAGTTGAAGAATTATCCCATATAATCCCCATGGGTCCTTCCAACTAGTGATAGTCTAAGATTTTACTATTTGTGTCAAAAAAACACATTGGTGGGTCTTAAATGGTTCACAGGCTTTGCCCCGGTCTAAGCACAGGAGCAACTTGCGGAATAATTTCACCACTGTTAATATTAAAAACAACCAAACTACAGTGATTATTTAAATACTGCTAATTCCTGTGGAATCTTTCTCAAAAGTCAGTTAAATCCATCTTTTCTAAACAACAAGAGGAATGGAAGCTCAGGATGCATTCAAAAACTAGATTTCAGTTCCAAGTAAGGGCTTCAGGAAAGAGTTAAAGCTATTAATAAGTTGAACAACTCATTGACATCAGACGAAGACAGAAGAGAAAAAGACTATGTAAAAGCAGTCCTTAGCCAAAATTATTTGTTTTGAGATGCAGGTGGGCTAACTAGTCTCCCTACTCTGTTTGCTGATACACCCTAAGTTAGTGCAGCAATTGCATTCACTCTTCTTCAATTTGTGCGATTTGGTCTTTTCACGTAAGCTACTGTATTACCTCAACTACTTCTGATACAAATAATACTAAGGTAGAATTTAGAAGACCTGCTTAAAACAAAACAAAACAAAACAAAACAAAAAAGCAGGCATAGCAGTAATATTGTAGCAGAAAATTCTTTTCACACTATACAAACTCGTGAAACAAGTTACAAGTTACATGAGATTAAATACATTAATACAAAGTATCATCATGATTGCAACACCCTAGAACTGGCAATTGATAAAGTCTGCATAATTCAAATAGACATCATTATTTTCATATGCAGTTCTAAAGACAACTAATACAAACTGCTGCATCAAAGTTTTCTGTTAACTGAGAGAACTTACCAAAGGAATAAAGAAAAAAGAAAAGATGGCTGCAAAAAAGCATAAAACTGGTCCTCTTAGGATAATCTTTAAGATATGACGTTTATAAAAATTTTGATTTTCAGACTCCTGTATCTGTTGATTCAGTAAGTGTGGGTGATAGAATCCATATACTACTATCACAGCCTGCAAGGAAAAGAGCATTACAGAACTTATAAGTATATGCAGGATTTCAAATATTAGACATAGAACTATATATCAACACATTCCAAAACACTTTCAAACTTATTATCCACTCCCATATGGAAGGTTGGTCCTAGAAATCCTGGGATTTGACAATACAGTGCAAGTGAAGATTTTAGTCTCCTCTGCAGAGCAAGTCACAACCTCTGATCCTTGATGAAGAGGAAAGAAGACCTCTGCAATAAGGAACTGAAAGCAACAAAGCACTGCACCAAGAGGAAGAGTGCTGCTGGACTTGAGGCTGAAAGCCTGTGTTCCCTCACCCACTGCTGCACAGATCAGAAAGACATCAGCAGGAAAAGCCAACTGCTCTTTCCCCAAGGCATTTTTACAAAGAGTGGGAAAGGAATTCTACGAACACTGAGATCACCTGATTTAGTCGCCTAAAACAGCTTCACGGGACAGTGAACTTTTGTCTTACATACAGGTACTGTATTATCATAAAGAGCACAACTTTGAAAAAGAATGCTATACAAATAACATATTTAGCAATTTATGCCCCTCACTAAGAAACTTAATTTCAGTTCTACACGAGAAAGTCTATTTAAAAGTGGAAATGTAAATGGATGGCTCCAATACCTGTATAAGGCCGATGACAACAGCACAAACACTGAACAGGAAGATACCAAAAGGTACCCCTGGAAAGGAGGCCATTAAGGAAAACTGTAAAACAATCAACAAGAACATATACTTATTTAAGAAGCAATGCAGGAATAACACTAGAGAAATAGAAGCATGCTTCATTCAATATTGAAACTCATAAATCTAAAAATAATTTGCATTTCATCATAATCCCATTGAATGCAATTTCTAGCCACAAATACATGGAGGCATCCCAACCTAAGGCTTCTGGAGAGATAGTTTTGCTCTGACGTTGAGAGTGCTAAACCTTAGCCACTCTGTCACTGTGCCTCCATAATTACAGAGTGGCTTGTAATTGAGCATAGTTTAACTGATTTTGGTTAACATGATCTCATAGCTGTTGAAATCCTTGACATTAGGATACCTGTTTGAATATTTTATTTTGTCTACATCCATGACTCCCTTTTATATTAATTTCTGCAACTTCTTTAGGGGAGGATAAAAAAGAAAAGAAAAAGAAAAGCAGGGTGTAGTATTAAAGTAACATTAACAGCTTTCCAAAAATAATTTCAACTTCAAGGCAAAATGAGAAGTATGTTCTCCTGCTGATAAAGGTCATCTTACTGACCACAGCCTTATTTTTTGCAGACTAAATATAAGATGTACATATCCACAGAGAAACAGGTGCCTGTCTTTTACATACAACAGTAAAGATGCATTTTAAGCAATTGTTTTGTTCTGTTAATATAATATTCATTTACAAATATTCTTTTGAGGTCGTATGACCAAAGATTGTTCAGATTTTGAACACAAACCATCAGCTGCCAGAATCATTGACCTTGCATAGTAAATCAGAAGTGATAACACAAACTTGACCTAAATTACAAAAGGAAAATGTCCTGCCATATAAGGAGGAGTTTGAAACACAGTTTTATTTATCTTACCAAAATTCTTATCAGATAACCTGGACCTTTTTTAATACAGTTGGTTTTTAAAAGAAAACCTGGGAATTTTTTTACCATGAGGTTGTTGAAACATTGGCACTGAAAGTTGCCCAGTCCCTGGAGATGTACAAGGTGGGTTGGATGGGGCTTTGAACAACTTTACCTACATGAAGACATTCCTGAACTTTGCAGGGGTTGGACTATAGGACCTTTAATGGCCCCTTCCAATTCAAACTATTCTATGATACTGTAACTTTCCAGGACTGTAATTTCTGCTTTTAGAATGCTCATTTTCTGCCAGGTCTAAAATATGCAATATTTGAAGGTTATAAAGTAGCTTCATGAATTTTAAAGAAGCAACATTTAACTATGATAATGGATTCAGGGTTTATACTATACAACACTTCCCTGGGTTTCTGAGTACTTTGGTAAAGTCTTTCCAAATAAATGAAGAAACAAACACTGTAACTTAAACATACGTTAGATTTTAGAAAATTACTTACTGTATATGGCAAGAAGGTTATGATCATCATACAAGCCTAGAACAGAAAAAAGCATATTGAAACATTGTGTATTTTCTAGACAAATCTCCAATGCGGGCATTGCTTGCTTTGTATTTTACAAGGGGATCAAATGCTTGTGCTGCATATACCCGTATTTCTGAGGTTGCTGAGTTTTGACCACAACAAATGGTTGGTTTTGTACATATCTTCCATGTTCTCTATCCAAGCTTATTTTAGAAATACTACAGGTTTTTTACCAATACCCCAGGTAAAAGCTTTGCTATGGTTTTTAAGAGAATTCTTTCTACAGTAGCAATGCTAAATATACCATACCTTCTAAATAGGTATTTCTGATTTGTTAAGAACATAAACATCTGATCATAAATATTTTGTATTTACAAAAGCAAAATAAAAAAAAAACCAACAGAACAAACAAAAGTATAAAGAAATGCATTGCTTTGAAAGCTGCATTAGTTAAGAACTAGATGTCTTAGATTTTTCTTCCAAAATAATTTCCTCTAGTGTTATGTCATGGAGCTTCAACAGTGCTTTTATTAACAAAACTGGAATAACTGTGCAGTTGCATACTTTCAGAGAACAGAGTTTAAAACAACAGTGCAAAATACTCAATTCCTTCAGACTAACCTGTTGCAGAACTTCTTTTGGTTTTCAGCAAAACATTTGCAAATTAAAAGCAAATTATTTATCAATCAGTCACATGGAAACTAAAGATCTTTGTATTTTCCTGACTTGGAAATATGTCAGAGTTATGCTACTTAGTTATTTCTATTAACAGAGAAACTTTTGGATACTCACAGACACACTTAATTGACCTGTATCTGCTAGTTAACCATCCAGCTTGTATGCAAGACTCACCAGATTTAGAAGAGCCAGGACATCATCTATATGCTCTATCACCTGAAACAACCTGTCAAGGCAAGGCAAAGTAAGGTTATAATGAACAAGCCAACTCAAAAAATATATTTTACAATACTGCATATAAATTGTGCATTTATGATAGTACAGGGGAACCCAATTTCCTTTGCTCTAGAATTAATACAAGTATTCCAGGTTCTACCAAAACTCAGGGAGCTCAAATATGAAAGTAATCTGTAAGAAAAATCTTAAAAGTGAGCTACAATCAAGGTCAATCATGGAGCAGCTATTAAGAACCTGATTTCTATTTAAATGGCAAAGTACTTTCAAAATTTTAAGGCTTAGAATCACTTCTCCTGAAGAGACAGCACACAAAGAAAAAGCTTTCCTTGCAAACGTCCCCAGATTTTGTTAATGAAACTCCTCATGCACAAAACTGTCATTTATAATCAGCAGCATCCATCACCCTCCACAAAACCCTGTATGAGACTATACCTCAGCATTTACTCACACAAGCGAAGGAAAGCACTGTGATAAAGGAACGGATGTGAGGTATTAGCTTAAAATATTGAATTACAGGTTGCACACCTTTATTGAAAGGCAGCCAATCCACTTGCATAGTGACATTTGTAAATTTCAAAATTCAAACAAAAACTGCCCTGGTTCCAGTATGACACCTGGATGATAATTTCTTTTTAACCACCAAGATATGGCAGGTGGGGGTGTCTACAGCTCTGTAAAGTACAGAATCTGCAACATTAAAATTGATTTTTGTGACAACTACTGCTGAGCACAGAGAGATGAGTTTTAGGCCTGATACAGCTGTACCATATCAGTTCCTTTGTTGTGGAGTGTGAAGTTACAAATTCACATTTTTTCAGCATTTAGATGTCTAATTCCATTCAAGGTAAAATGGAAAGTAACTCTAAAAGATACATAATGCTTGTTTTTCTCTGCATCACTGTGGCAGTGATGTAAGACTAGCTATTCACTGCTAAAGGTAGCATTTCTTTTCTAATATTATTCAACAAAAGACAATTCAGAAGCCTGGTGCCAAGACAGAAATACATCAGAGACATGGTTATCTCCTGCACTTTCTCTAGCTTTTAACTTTAGATTTAAACACCGTGTTCCTACCTTACGTGAGCTGCCCATGCCACTGTGACTATTAAAAAAGTCATCAAGTAGACTGCAATTTTTGCTAGAAGAAGCTGCTGAACACTTTCACCTAATTTCTGAAAAAGAAAATGACAGCCAAAGAAATAAAATTCAAATGTTATGTTACAAAATTATTACCAACATCTGAAAAAGAGATATACAGTAATGCAAGATACTTTTGGAAAATGCCTCCCAAGAACGCAGTTCCAAATCAACAACCTCTTTAGTACATTGCAGAGAAACCAGTTTATTAGGAACTTATTAAGTAGGCTGAAATATGGCATTCGATATGCCAACACATCTCATCAATCTGTAAAAGGACCTCCCAATGCTCTATCCATGTTGTTATTCATTTATGCATTCTCACCACTGTTACTATAATAATGCATTTCAGAGGACTGGACACAATATGCCTCTTTTACTTTCATAGCATTGACTTCTCTAGTAGAAGCATTGCAGAGGTTCCATGTGATGATTGTTTACAAGGAGAAAGAAGAGGACTTAACCTCAGCAAATTTTCCAAATACCACTACAACGGCTTAAACAGACTCATATTGTATATATGCTGTGTTACAGATCTTATCTGAGCTTCTTAAACTAAGATTTAGGTCTGTTTAAGGGTAGAAAAATAAATAATGATAAAAGAAAAAACCTGTAAGTTCTCAAGTTATTAATGTTTCCTAAAATTCCTGGGTATCCTCAGAATTAGTTTATTTTCTGTAGTCTTCTTTTTCCATCTTTGTTTATTCAAATTACGTTTATTATTAACCTGACTTTAAAACTAGCATTCAGATTGTGCTATATAAGTGGCTTCTCTCAGTGGTTTATTGTCAAGAAGACCAGATTCTTTCTGAAAGTTGTTTAGGTCAGATGGGCAATTAATTTTTCATAGAAAAGTAGATAGATATAATCTATGGCCTACAACATATAGGCTTTATGTCATAACATTGGCATACAACACAAATAAAAATCTAAAAGTTTTACACCCGAAATTCACCAGCTCCTCGCCCTATGGGAAATTTCTGTTAGGTTTAATGTTGCTTAATGGCTCCAGCTTCAGAAAGCCTGTAACTCGAAACGAAGCGGGCGGGCCAAACGAGGATGTTACATCTACTTGCGAGGACACGAGAAACAACAAAACGGCACGTGATACCTGGTCAGGATGTATTTTTGTGTGAGCCACCGGCAAAATCTGAAACAACAAAACGTTTATTAGCACACGACGTTCTTTTCCTTGCTGGGCACTTCCCTAAAACCACACAACCTTCAGGTGACCGCGGATCGCGTAGCCAGGAGCAGCTCTGGATGCCACGGCCCGAGAGCGGCTGTAGCATCCAGAGCTGCTCCTGGCTACTCCCGGCGCTCCGGGCCGACATGTCGCGACAGCGGGGCGNCCCTCCCTCCCTCCCTCCCTGCCTGCCTGCCTGCCTGCCTGCCTGCCGCGGCCGGGCGCTCACCATCACGGTGGCGATGATGGACAGCAGCGCGTCGCTGTAGGCCAGCAGCCGGTGCGATGTCTGCGTGCTGCTGCCCGGCTCCGGCCCCAGCCCCAGCGCCGCAGCCCGCGGAGCCGACATGGCCCCGCTGCGCTCGGCCGCGGCGGAGGCGGCGCTTCCCCTCGCCCTCGGAGGGGCGGGGGAACGCTGCTCTCGGAAACAATGGGGGAGATGTCCGGGGGCGGTGAAGCCGCGATCCCGCCTCTAAAAGGCATTCCAGATCGCCTCTCCGTTCTCCAGAACAGCACCCTGACTGTAGTGACACTGACAGTGGTTTCTACGCCGGCCAGGAAACATCAACAGAAGACGCTGAGGAGAGCATGATTCTTACAGAAGCAATTCATAATCCTCGGACAAATTCCCTTTTTAAACTGGGGAGAGCATGTCAGTAGTTCAGGGAGGTTATCCTGTCCCTCTGCTCAGCCCTGGTGAGGGCTGTATCCAAATCTGAGCTTGGTTCTAGAACAATCCTGCATCAGTAGGGAGGTTGGACAAGAGATACATGGAGCTTCTGGAGCAGGCCCAGGAGAGGGCAACCATTGAGGGTTGAGGGTCTGGAACATCTCTCTTAGCAGGAAGAGCTGAAGGAGGTNAGCATGATTCTTACAGAAGCAATTCATAATCCTCGGACAAATTCCCTTTTTAAACTGGGGAGAGCATGTCAGTAGTTCAGGGAGGTTATCCTGTCCCTCTGCTCAGCCCTGGTGAGGGCTGTATCCAAATCTGAGCTTGGTTCTAGAACAATCCTGCATCAGTAGGGAGGTTGGACAAGAGATACATGGAGCTTCTGGAGCAGGCCCAGGAGAGGGCAACCATTGAGGGTTGAGGGTCTGGAACATCTCTCTTAGCAGGAAGAGCTGAAGGAGGTGGGCCTCTTCAGCCTTGAGAAAAGGCGACTGAGAGGCTTAGGAATGCCTATTAATACCTAATGGGTGTGGGCCAAGAAGATGGACATAGGCTCTTCTCTGTGGTGCCAAACAATAAGATGAGAGCCAGCAAGCAGAAAAACTGCACTTGAGTATGAGGAAGAACTTCTTTACTGTGTGGGTGATCACAAACAGGATCAGTTTGTCCAGAAAGGTTGTTGGGTCTCCCTCAGTAGGGATACTCAAGAACAGTCTGGAAGCAATCCTGTGCCGTGGGCACTAGAATAACCCTGCTTCAGCAGGAATGTTTGACCAAATGACCTGCTGTGGTTACTTCCAACCTTAGCCNGGGCCTCTTCAGCCTTGAGAAAAGGCGACTGAGAGGCTTAGGAATGCCTATTAATACCTAATGGGTGTGGGCCAAGAAGATGGACATAGGCTCTTCTCTGTGGTGCCAAACAATAAGATGAGAGCCAGCAAGCAGAAAAACTGCACTTGAGTATGAGGAAGAACTTCTTTACTGTGTGGGTGATCACAAACAGGATCAGTTTGTCCAGAAAGGTTGTTGGGTCTCCCTCAGTAGGGATACTCAAGAACAGTCTGGAAGCAATCCTGTGCCGTGGGCACTAGAATAACCCTGCTTCAGCAGGAATGTTTGACCAAATGACCTGCTGTGGTTACTTCCAACCTTAGCCATTTTGTGATTCTGTGATTTTGTGAAACAAACGTATGGAACTACAGACCAGTCAGACTCACCTCTGTCCCTGGTGAAATCCCCATGGAAACAATGGTAAGGCATATGGAAAATAAGGAGGTCGTTAGTGACAGCCAATGTGGCTTCATTGAGGGCAAACCACGCCTGAAGAATGTGGTGGCCTTCTGCAATGGGGTTATGGAGGTGGGAAGAATCATCTTNGAATGTTTGACCAAATGACCTGCTGTGGTTACTTCCAACCTTAGCCATTTTGTGATTCTGTGATTTTGTGAAACAAACGTATGGAACTACAGACCAGTCAGACTCACCTCTGTCCCTGGTGAAATCCCCATGGAAACAATGGTAAGGCATATGGAAAATAAGGAGGTCGTTAGTGACAGCCAATGTGGCTTCATTGAGGGCAAACCACGCCTGAAGAATGTGGTGGCCTTCTGCAATGGGGTTATGGAGGTGGGAAGAATCATCTTCCTGGACTTGTGCAAAGCATTTGCACCCAATGGCTTGGGTTGGAAGGGACATTAAAGATTCGCTGTTCCAATTCCCCTGCAGTGAGCAGGGACACCTTTCAGTAGACCAGTTGCTCAAAGCCCCATCCAACCTGGCCTTGAACACTTCAGGGAATAGGGCATCTACAGCTTCTCTGGGCAACCTGTTTCAGTGTGTCACTACCTTTATAGTAAAGAATTTCTTCCTTATATCTAACCTGAACCTACCCTTCCTTCAGCTTAGAGCCATTTGCTCTTGATGAATCACTATGCTCTTGCCCAAAGTCTCCATCNGAAGGGACATTAAAGATTCGCTGTTCCAATTCCCCTGCAGTGAGCAGGGACACCTTTCAGTAGACCAGTTGCTCAAAGCCCCATCCAACCTGGCCTTGAACACTTCAGGGAATAGGGCATCTACAGCTTCTCTGGGCAACCTGTTTCAGTGTGTCACTACCTTTATAGTAAAGAATTTCTTCCTTATATCTAACCTGAACCTACCCTTCCTTCAGCTTAGAGCCATTTGCTCTTGATGAATCACTATGCTCTTGCCCAAAGTCTCCATCTTTCTTGTAGTCTCTCTTCAGGTACTGGAAGCCTGCCTTCTCTTTTCCAGGCTGAACCATCCCAATTTTCTCAGCCTTTCCACTAAAGAGAGGTGCTCTATCTCTCTAAACAAGTTGGTGCCCCTCCTCTGGGCTCCCTCCAGCAGTTCCATGTCCTTCTTGTGCTGGTTCCCCAGAGTTGGTTGCAGGGTTCCAGGTGGGGTCTCACCAGAGCAGAGCAGAGGGGCAGAATCCCCTCCCTCCCCTGCTGCCCACGGGGCTCTGGATGCAGCCCAGGACACATTTGGCTCTCTGGGCTGGTTATGTCCAGCCTGTCATCCACCACAGTTGTCCTTTTCCAAGCACCTTGCCCTTGGTATTATTAAACCTCTGAAATTCCCATGGGCCCACTACTCCAGCTTGTCCAGGTGAAATTCCAGTTCTTCAGACGGGTCAACCACATCACTCAGCTGAGTGTGATATGCAAATTTGCTGAGATTGCACACAATCCTTTCATCCATGTCACTAATGAACATAATGAATAACACTGGTCCCAGTATGGACACCTGAAGGACCCCACTTGTTACTGTTGTCCATCAGAACTCTGAGTCATTGACCATTACCTTCTGGGTGGTAAATGGCTCAGGGTCCTGATGGATCTCAATGAGAACTTCTGATACTATATTTGGACACACTGGAAAAGGACGTATTTCTATGTGAACCCTTTGTGAACATGTATTTGTAGATAATATTACTGGAGATAAAAGTAATCATTTTAATATTTCTGCTTATATTTTTGTTAGAATTATGTCCTTAATTATCCAGGTCCTGCCATATGTTACAGTCATGACATGATGATTTACCACAACTGTTAAAACAGACCCATGAAAAAGGATAAAAGGCTCTGATCACTGTCCATCATAATACAGATTAAATACACAGTGTCTTGGAATGGGCAAAGAAGGATGGACCCTTTTCAGATGGTCACTCACTGCTGTGGAAATTTTCAGTAGACTGTTTCACATTGTTGTCCTTTTAATATTGACTGTTTTATTTTAATAATAGCCAGGTATGTAAAAACATGTGTAATGATCCACCAGCTACACATAATGTCTGGATAGATGGAATTGAAAGGTGTTCAGGAGAGGACTAAGGAATTGCCCTGTAGGGATACCCAAAAAACTTGATTAGGTGCAGATGTGATGGAGGCACTGAGTTGAAGATGTGACTGTATCCATGGCGCAAATAATGTAGGAATGAGACCTAAAACCATGAGATATGCTGGGAGATATTCAGTGAAGGGATTATGTGGGCGTGATAGCCATCTGATGGGAGTGCTAGGTCACCAGGCAGAGGCTACAAACAGCAATGGAAGAGAGAGTGACACTACTGGTTCTGTTCCATTTTGCTCAAACCCCACAGTTTTTCTCTTTGTAGTTCTTAACGTCCCTCATTTACATATAAAGTGTCTGCCCTTCTCCACCGTTCAGGACCAAAGTAAGAGAATACTTGATTACAGTCTCACCCCCACTTCTCCCGAAAGCGGAAACGGGTGTTTGAAATCCCCTACCTCTCAGATGGGTCTGTGGGCTGGTTCTTCTCCCCAGTTACAGCTCTTCAGTAAGATCTTTGCCTCCAGCTGCATTGGAGCATACATCTAGGAGCACTTGGAACACTAGTACATAGCACTTACATTTTCTAGGTCTAATGTCTTAATCCCCAGCAATCAAACAGGAATCTACAACCTGTTTGTTGTGGTCTAGAAGTAGTACTCTCCAACTCAGTTCCCCCACCCAGACTCTTCCAAACTACACGCAGTTGGCTTGGCTTCCCCTCCCTTTTCTCCCTACAGGAACAGAGTTGAGAATTGAAGGCACAAAATGTGAAAATAGAGGCGAGACAAGACTAATTTGCTGCAAACAGACATGAGATAAGGTATGATAATGAACAGTCACAGCAACAATTGTAAAAACAAAAGTATAAAGAAAAGAGGGTAATTTGCATGCAAAAATTCTCACCATGGACCCGGGACAATGAACAATGTCCACACCACCACACTTTTTGTTCCAACAGAAACAGATGCCCTTATTCATGTCCCTTTTCCCCACTGCTGGCAGTGACTTAAGGTAGTACCAAATAACAGGATTCTTGGCTATGCCCCCTCCTGCTGATCTGGGCTGAAAGCAGGACACTTGTTTCTATGAGCCACACTATTGGTTCATCTGTGTTTGTGAAAGTTCTTATTGAGCTCAAGCAAATTTCCAGCACTGAATTAATCAACTGCACTATTAGTAAATCTGGTATCACTAACGTTGCCAGATTTCTGGTGTAACCTACATTGTCTCTGTATCTGAGATCTCTGTGAACATGACCAGACTTACAGTGCCAAGTTGTTTACAATCAGAAATGAAGCCCAGATGCACCCAGCTCCTCTGATCTCCCGGGGTTAACCAGAATGCCAGAGGGTTTTTTTTCCGCCATATTTTTATAATCTTGACAGAGCACTCAGAAAAATTTCTTTGTATGTTTTTTTTTCTTTTTCTTTCAAAGTTGAAAGTAAAAAAAGAACTTTCAAAGAATTGGAGTATACCCTACTAAGAAGAATCTGTTGAATGAGAATATTTTGTAAGATACAATCACAGACCAGGTAAATCTGGAAGGAATCACTGGAGGATACCTAGTCCATCCTTTCTGCTCCCTTAGAGTACATTATTCCCCTGTCAGATTTTCCCAAAGTACAGTACTCAGAATTATATCTTAATGGCTTATGAATATCTCCAGAGAAGGAGACTTCACAACCTCTCTGGACAACCTGTTTCAGTACACAGTAACCTGCACAGTAGAGAAGTTCTTGCTCATATTCAAATGGAACTTCTTATGCATCAGTTTTTGCCCATTTTATCTTGTCCTTTTGCTTAGTGCAGAGAACAGTTTGTATCCATCCTCTGACAGCCTCTGTGCAGATATTTCTATGCAATGGTAAGATCCCCTCTCAATCTTCACTTCTCTATGCTGAACAGCCTCAGCTCCCTCAATCTTTCCCTTTAAGGAAGGTATTCCTGTCCTCTCATCATCTCAGTCACCTTCCACTGGACCTGCTTCAGGAGCTCCATGGGTCTCTTTGTCCTGAGAAGCCCAGAACTGGGCACAGCACTCCAGATGTGCCTCACCAGGGCTGAGCAGGGGGACAGAATCATCTCCTTCAACCTGCTGGCAATGTTCTTCCTAATGCATTCCTGGATCCTATTTGCCTTCTTGGCCCCCAGGACACACTGCTGGCTCACAGACAGCTTGCTGTCCACCAGGATCCCAGGTCCTTCTCCACAGAGCTGCCTTTCAGCATCTCAGCTCCAGCCTGCGCTGGTGCTCCAGATGCTCCTTCCCAGGTGCAAGGTCCTGCATCTACTTTTGTTGAAATTCAGACAGTTCCTCTCTGTGGCTTGTCAAGGTCCTTCTGAAGGGCTGCAGAGCCCTCTGGGGTATTGGCCACTCCTCTGAACTTTGTATCGTCAGTGAACTTGCGGAGAAAANTGAACTTGCGGAGAAAACATCTGCCCTTTCATCCAAGTGAACAAGTTAAGTGACACTGGGCCCAGTGTAGAACCTTGGGAGACACCACCAGTGACAGGCTTTCAACCAGACCCTGGGCTACCAATTAAAAACCCTCCTGGCTTTGCCATTCAGCTAGATCTCCATCCACTTCACCATCCATTCATCCAGCTTATATATCATGACTTACTTATGAGTACATCACGAGAGAGAGTGTTGAAATTCTTGCTGAAGTCACAGTGGACAATATCAACTGCCCTCATCCATCCAGTAGGGACAATCCCATTGTAAGGGGCAATCACGTTGATCAAACATGATTTTCCTTCAGTGAAGCCATGCTAACTACTCGTGATCATCTTCTTGTCATCCACTTGGATAGAGGTATCCTTCAGGATGAGCCATTCCACCACCTTTTCACAAGACCAATGTAAAGCACAAGTATTTTAGAATGCAGCATAATATGAATTCCTGATGGAGGAGACTGAAATTATTCATTTTAATGTTTTCTCATGCTATGTATAAAGTGTTCTATGTCAAGATGTAACTTGAGCTCAACATATATTTATTACACAGAATTGAAATATTTCCAGGCACATAGATCTCTGTATAGCCAGTATAATTTTCTACTGTATCATGATAAATTCTGAAACTAAAGAAAGGCAATGAAATAGCTAATGGATTTAATAGGGACTTTGTTATAATTATTAACTTGATTTAAAATCTTCCTCTTTATTGCTCTTTTCCACAAACACTTAAGCCATCCTTATTCTCTGGAGAACTGGTGTTTCTTGGTGTTAAGTGCTGAAAACTTTTGTTTCTAGGATTGAAAGAAAACAAAAAAGGCAAGACTAAACCAAAGAAGGTGCAGATGGTCTTTTCCCTCCAACTAAGTCCTTTTCATATATCACTTTTCAAAGGGGTGGTTTTCACTGTTAATGACTGGCTTATTGCTGCACACTAGCTATCACTTATGTTGCCACAGTTAGACTGTACCTTCTCCAGTCATTGCAGCTGAGATATAATTTAGCTTTATATTTTTGAATGTTAGCTTTATCTTATTTGTTTAAGTGCTCTGCCTTCCTTACTGATTTTTTTACCTCACTAATGGGAGTCTCATGAAGTCATGCCTCTTCCTAGCATTGAAGACTTCAGAATGAGCACGTGTCTCTTGTGAGATGTTTGGTGATGGCCTGGTAAGGAGTAGTTTACTCGTGATGGACAATTGTAAATCCTTGTGTTGTCAGTGAAATTGTATTTGCATTTCAGTACCACTCTTGCTGTTTAATGTGCTTAGGTTTTGGAGCAACATTTTCAGAAGTGACAAATGATTTAGAGAAGCTAAGCTCACCATGATGTATAGCAGCCGTATAGAGCTGCACAGAAGGACAAGGGATTTTAAGACTAGACACAATTGTTGTTATTCCTAGACAGCTTTTTGACACTTCTGTATTCAGGTTCCCCAGTGTGTTGTTGCCCTGTGTTCTAAAACAATCCAAAGGGAAACAGTGCTTCCAAATGGGCAGCACTTCTTTGCTTAGTTTGGATCCTTGGGTCTATCTGCTTCCTACTAGTGTTTGTCCATCGAGACAAAAGTTATGAGTCTTTAAAATGAATTGTGAGAGTCTGACCATTAACAAATCAAAAATTTATTCAGCTAGGATATGGCTTTCAGAATTCAAGGTAATGAACTTGTAAGGAACCCACTGTCTTCATCCCTGCTTCTATAGAGCATGCTTTTTTGTTGTTCTATAGTTTCAGACTCAGCCACAGTAATGTGGAAGGAGAGAGCAGTTCTTCCATCTGGGGCTATTATGAACATTTGTTCTCACACAAAGAGAGACATTTCTGCACAGTTCACTACTGCAGCTGAGTAAAAAGCATGGGTATTATGCCTAGCTGAAAACATCATTTACCTCTACAAGTTCAAATAAAATCTGTGTCCTGTGTTAGTATCTTAAAATGCTCTTTACTTAGCACTTAGAATAGAGTAAGAATAGAGGCTCAGGGAAGTCTGCAAGAACACTGAACTTTGGATTGGCTGTGTTGACATCTCTTTTGTAATGATAAACTTCTGCACAGTTTAGGAGGTTACCCACACTGAAGTCTTAGGAAAGAAGTCTCTGTAGCAGTGAATGTAAAAGCCACATAAATCAGTCTTACCTATTGAACCTCTGGGGAACAAAAAGGGAGGAGCAATGACATAATCTGTTTGCATTAAGATATTAACCTTTCCCCTTCACCTTCTGCAGCTGTTTCTTCTGTAGTTCAGTTTCTTTCTTACTTGCAAGTCAGCTAAAGATACCAAAACATGTCAAAGAAAGAGAAACGATTTCTTTTCACCTCAGAATCTGTTGCTGAAGGACATTCTGGTAAGTAAAAGTGTTGATTGTATTTTGCTTTTATTGATACTTGCACAGAAGAATGCTATTTGATGAAATTTCAGTGATATCTCCCCAGTGCAGAAAAGAAAAAATAAATTAATTATTTTGAATAGAGTTTGGATTAATGTCTTTGTTAGCTTGACTAGTATTTGTCTTATTTGTTTAGGATGCAATATAAGGTGATGTAGGTAACTTTAAACTTTTGCTTGAGAAAAGCATGGGTCAATCTACAGGTAGAAGTGGAGCTCCACACATGCTAGTGCTGCAATTTCATTTTATTTTATTCTGTAACAAAAAAAATTAGTACTTTATGCATGTGCATACTATAGATGATCTTTGAACTTTGATTCTCTGAAATGTTTGGAATATTAAGCATTAATTTGCATTAGAGCTACATTCCAGATACTGCTGTAATGCTGCATATGTCTATTTATCATATTGCTTTTAGTAACACAAGTTTACAACTAGTTTAGGATGTATAAAACTGTTGTATTTTCCAGGTCTTGACTTGCAAGACAATGCTTCAGCTCTAACTGCTTACTAAATTCAGCTATCATACAGCTTTGTTTGTAATAATAATTATCTAGAAGCTGTGGTAACTGAGTCACTGGAGGAGGTTTGGACCTCTAAGACACATAGTAATAACTTAAATTTACAGTAAAGCTAGTACTTTCAAATAGAACATTTTAATGTTAGGAGTAAAACTAACATTACCTCTTACTTTTTCTGTAATAGAAGACCAAAAAAACCCCAACAAAACCAAAAAAAACACAAAACAAAAAAACCTCCAATGTGATAAAGAGAGGGTGGTGTCAAACACTCAAGGCTTGTGGTGGCTTCTTTTTGTGTATCCGTATTCTTACTCGTTAGAGGGGAATGATACAGTGTGAGACCACTGCAATGGTCTTCCCTGGCCCTGATGAGCAGCCTAACAGCTCTGAGACCTCTGCAGCATGTGGCACCATATCCTGAGCTACCTCTTGTTCTCTGTAAAGCAGTGCACTGCATGCTGTAATGGTGCATATAGCCGATAAAACTTAACAGTGGCCTGCTTGGGCCTTGGGCCCTTTGGTGTGAATGAGTTTCTCAGCCTTCAGAACTCAGTTTTACCCCAGGATATCAAACTGGTGGCATTCCTGATTTTATGCTTTCTTGCACAAATGACTTCTGGGCCTGAAATTATGACTACATGTTGTTTCTGCCTTTCATCTTGTGTCCCTGTGTCTTTGATCAGCGGTCAGTTTTTGTCACTGACGGTGAAAGGTAGCTTATGGAACTGATTATTGCTACCTTCAAGTAACAATAAATTTCAGGAAGATAATGCTTGAGGTGGGAAATAATGCAGCACAAAGAGCTGAAGAAAGGATTTACAGTTATCAAGATGGTGGGGTTTTTGTTTTGCTTTTTTCCGAGCCTCTAAACTGTTGGACTTACTTTGCAAATGATTGAGAAATGCAGTTAGATGTTTGCCTTTAGCTTGTTTGGGGAAAATGCTAGAAATAAAATGTAAAAATTACAGAAATTGCTGATTCATGTTGTGAAAATTATGTCAATGAAGAAGCAACCTGTGCACTTGCATAAGGAAATCTCATTAAGACATTGAGACCACTGTAGCCTGTGTGAATAAAAGGACATCTTGTATTTTTAGCACTCATGCTTTGCTTTTGGTTGTAATTTGTATTTGAGTGTAGTGGTATTGATGACACAATGGTTCATCAAAACTACCTGCTAGCATTTCTCCTTTTTCCTTGCTTTTAGATTGTGATGAAAGATAATTACAGTTCTCATACTAAAATTCTATTTATACTTAAACCCTCCATTGAATTACAGATCTTTTGGAGTACAGAATAACTCTACTCTTGCCTTATAATTTCATCCTGATATTTGTGTGTTTCCAGGCCAGATTATCTGTAAAAGTAAATAAATTGGGGGGATATTCCATTATGCTTCTTCATTAATTTTCTCTGTGGGCCCTCAAGAGATTCTATTTTCAATTGGTAATTGTGTATATAATTACACACACCGTTACAAACTATCTTGGCACCTGGCTCACAGATTATTTTGTAGATCCAGCTGTGTATCTGTGCGGCTGAACGTATTTTGGATGGCTTTTTTTTGTAATGATGGTGGGTGAAAATTCATTAATATTCCTCATTTTGGTTTTGCAGATATGCTACATCTCTCAGCTTGTAGTTTTGAAATAATAACATGGATTGCTTGCACTGGTTCAGTTATCCTGGTGAGACAATCCAAATTTGTCCTCTAAACTGTTCATTAGCTTTTAATAAACCAACTGTATTTGACATACACAGGTCTCATGTGGAAAATAGGTCATAGGTGCTAAAGACAGTATAGGTAAAACCTTGGAGAGTGTTTTTTCCTGAAACAGAAAGACCAATACTTCAGAAATATAACTGTAAAAACTTGTGAGGGGTCAATGCTTGACCCTGAGAGAATGTTTGCAGAAGCTTTTCTGTACCTGAACGAGCCAGATATCAGAGCATAATTGCAGGAGTAGACTTCAATATAATGTACCCTTTTGTAGGGATAGCAATTCCTCTTGTCATCCAAAAAAATTCACACATGATATTCCAGAGTTCCACTCTGCAGGTACAGAAGGGATAAACACTTATAGGAGTGCAGACCTCCGACAGTTACAAGATGTGGATCAAAACAGGTAATATACACAAAAAAATGCACACAAAGTTTAAAATAAAATAGGAGAAGAATGCAAAAGAGCTAAAGAAAGGTCTTAGCTTAAATATTTCTTCCAAAATTACTGCAAGAGTACTTTATTATCCTGAAATTATCCAGATTATTCTAGATGCCTATCTCAGAATTGATCCATATACCACGGTTGCCTGTGGTTAAGTACAATACAGATAGAAAAACAGATTAATGAAGTACAACATGTAATCAATGTTGATATAATGCCTCTTGTTCCAAAATTTCTCCAAGAGCTGGCTGCCAGTCAAGACTTTCACAGTCAGTAAAGAGCTCAGCTGTGGCATTCTGATTCAGAAGAGAAGGAAATGCTGGAAAAAAGCTGCAAAAAATGAACAAAATAAAGGAAAGGCATAGTACTCCAGTGCAAATGAAAAATTCCGAAATGTAAGAAGCACACTGGGTAGTATCACAGAAAAGTAGGGTTGTCAGGATGGATGTTACTGAGGAATCTAAGAAAATCAGGGAAAAAGTGAAGTGTGGAAAGATATATGTCAAAGTGCATGTCTTCACAGAGTAATTAGGGCAATGCCCTTTGTTCACTGGAGGATAAGATAATTTGAATGTGATTCTGATCAAAGTGGCTTGCTATTTTGAGTGACGTTTCATGAGGACTATGCACGGATGTTGTCACTAGCAATAGAGGCTATGAACAGATTACCAAATTGGANTTATTTCTAGAACAAGCCACCAAGGCCATAGTTACAGCACAGAGGACTAGCTGCATCTCCTAAACACAATGATCTAATATTTTTCATCTGAAATGTCTCATGTGATCCTTGGTGCACAGATGTGAGCAGTGAGAAGTGACAAGAGGGTTTAGCATATGTGTTAGACTTGATGAAGCTTGTATTTCAATACTTCAGGCAGTTATGCTTCTAAAACTGCTGAAAAGTTGAAGACGGTAACAGAGGAGTGCTGCAAAAATGTCAAGGAAAAAATGTGTGTGAGGGATGAGAAACAGGTGTGACATGATTACATAGACCTAGTAGATTATATTGTTATGCCAACTTTTTTTGTGATTGTCTGCTGTATGTTTTTACATAAAACAGAGAAGTTTGCAGACCACACGGACTCTTGAAACAAACAACAAAATAAAATATTAAATGATTCTGCACAAAATCTCTAATGAAGTTGCATAGCTTCTTGCTACAGGATCTTGTCAAAGCCAGAAGTTTTTGTGGTTGCCAAGGACAACCAAGTGAATTACTGTAACAAAAATATATTGAAGACTGGTAGTACCATCTGTTAATAAATTATGTTCCTTTGGCTTCAGGAAACCACTGAGCTGAAACTCTTGTGTTTTGAGAAACAGCCCTGCATACTTGATCTGCTCTTATAGACATTTACTTCTAGCCAATGTGAAGACAAGATAATTGGTTATGATGGGCATCAAAT
>VZTB01003133.1:237390-258756 GCA_013397245.1 Thryothorus ludovicianus | reverse complement strand
GTGTCTCAGCAGTTCTCTGATTGCCTCCTCTTGGATAACAGAGGGACCATTCTGCTCCCTGACAGCATCTGCCAACCCAGGAGGACAAGCCATTTTCCCATCAAAGACGGAGGCAAAGAAGGCGTTAAGCACTTCCACCTTCTCCTTATCTGCAATTACTGAATTCCCTCCTACATCCAGTAGAGAACAAAGATTGGTCTTACCCTTTCTTTTACCATTAATATAGTTCGTAAAAACATTTTTTATTACCCTTTACAAAAGTTGCCAATTTAAGTTTGAACTGAGCTTTGGCCTCCCTAATTTTTTTTTCTACATACCCTAATCCCCCCCTTAAATACCTCCTGAGAGACCTGACCCTCCTTTCAAAGATGAGACATCCTCTTTTCATTCCTAAGTTTCTTTGAAACCTCTTTGCCCATCCAGTTAGACACAAAACTAGAAATGTGTTTAGTAAAAGCCTCACTCAAAAGTGCAATTGCAGTCTCTGTATGTTAGCGTTAACATGGTGATTGTCTTCTTCTGTATTTTGTGAGGATCTATTTAATTTATCATACCTTAGTTGGAACATATTGTGCCATATTTTTTCATTTATGCTTTGGGTTCGATAAAAATATAAATGTCTTTGGCAGTAGGATATGGCCCTATCTCCAGAAACATAAATGATTTATAGTTTGTGGTTAGGATAAAAAAAGCAGTTTTCCAAAGAAAGCAAGTAGACTGATTAGCACTCTTGAGTCTGTGTGTTTGTCCCTCTGTGAGATTAAAAACACAGGCAGTAATGTCTGTCTTAGAACAGCAGCACAGATGAAAGGTTAATTATCGAACACATTGACTCCACAATGGGAATGTGATTAGGTATCATTATAAGACCAGAGTTTCTTAGACTTGGCTGACTGCTTTCTGTACATTTCCTACCCAAGTCTAAGGATTGGAAAATAAGCACAAAATCCAAATAGTTACATGTTTTAGTTACTTGTTTTCAAAATTAATGTGGATTCCTGAACTGAAATTCAGCTAAGTGACAGGGTGTTCCTTGTCAAGAGATTTTTCTCCATGCTTTAAAGGCCCTTCATACCCTCTCGCTCTCAAGAAAGCTAAGGAGTTGACTTTGGAAATGTTTGTTAAGGAGGAAAATTTCAAAGTTGGGTTCTCCTTACCAGTATCTAATTGAAAAATCTTAATTGTCCATACAAGACATCCTGAACATTTTAATTCAATGTGAGCTGAAAAATCTCTTTATGTTTCATGTGTTTTAATTTGTCTTAATTTTACTTTGGTGTAGTATCTCTGTCATCCTGCAGCTGTACTGTAGAACTTTAGTGTGCTGCTTGTTGCCTGAAGCTAGTCAGGGGAAAAAAATAACAATATTTTCATTTGTTCCAAACAATCTTACTCCTTCCTTATCCCTTCAATCCCCAAACACTCTCAACCCTCCAAAAACCCCACTGTCCCCATAAGGACAGTATAAATTAGTTGCTGGTAAAGGCCCACTAGCAGGTCAGAAAGTTACTCCTAGTTATTTTTGATAGCTTTATGGTTCTGGTTTTTTACCTTCTGGCAGTGTGCTCAGACAGATCCAGGCAACTTCTGTAGAGGGACTGTGCAGCTTTGGGACAACATCTTGGGAATGTTCTCTTCTGTCAGGTGTAGTAGTGCTGAGTCCATGTGGATGGTGTTGGCTTTGAGGAGTTGCCTTGCTGCAACTGAAATTGCCTTCTAGCCAAATTGAATGACAGTTGGTGTTTAAAACAGCCGAAATTTATCACAGTTACAATCCTAAGTTACAGATAAAACAGAGGAAATTAAAAACATTCTCCAGCAATTGAAGCAAAAATCAAATCTGTATGGCCTCTTCACTTCCTGTGTGCTCAATGGATTGCCTTGGTGCTTTTCACACACAGCTGTGTGGCTGTGGGTGTTCTCTCCTGATGTGCAGAGTGTCTTGGTCTGCACAGGGAGTAGTTTTGTTCCCCTAACAAAGTAGTGATCTGCTTTGTAAGCAAGCATTTTGTGGAAGAGTAGATGGTATTTGCTGTACTGCTGGATTAGTTAGTGTGGACTGTGTGATGCTTCCATGTACACGTTACAGAGAGATTTTTCCCACAGTCTGACAAAAATGTGCAAGAACATATAGAATTAACCAATGTACTTTATTTTTGGTCCTGGACTGAGAGACTCTTTGAGTGTTTTGGAGTAACTAAATCCCTATACCTCAGAGACTTCAACAATTTTCAGACCTTAGAAGCTGTTCTTGGGATAAATTGACAGCCAAGGGCAGTTGGAGATGATGCATACAGAGGACTGGAGGCAGTGGGCATTTTTCTTAGGTAACGTCTTCAATGGATTGCTTCATTTTTGAGGGCTATAAAAGCCCATATGCTTAAGCAACCATACATGCTGGGGTTCAGATGAAACTTTGAGGAGGAATTTTCCAACTTATTGTGCCAACAGTTACATGGAAACATTGAGTGCTTTGTTATCAAACTTCTGTAGGTAAAATGGAACATGTTTCTGATATGATATATCAGTATAACTCTGCCAGCATATTTCATATCTTAATTTATTTGAAAAAATATTAATCAACTTACATTTAATTCAGTAACAGATTCTGTTATCCTAGCTAATCCCTAAAATTTAGATTATTCAGAGATTAGAATTCAAAACTGACTTCTGTCTTTGTTGTTGTCTTCTCTAGTTACAAAATTCTCAAGTTGGATATGTGAAGGAACTTGGAAGTTCCCAGGATGTGATAGTCCAGGTTTTGTGATTTTTGAGACTTGAATGAACTTTTCTGAAAATGGTCCTAAATTTTATTTTTCCAAGAGTTGAATATCTGTCTGACCATACGGAATTAAGGGATTGTAATTTCAGGCTTATTTTCTACAAATCTTTATCAGAAGATGCATTTTAGAGAGATTGTTGTGTGTCTCCCTAGTGTCATTTAAGCAATGGCTCAACACTTACATAATCACCTAGCTTTCGTAATGTATTTAAATAAAACCAAATTTTATCTTGCCAAATAAAATGTGTCTCCTTGCAGCCCAGGATGGAGATATGAAATAAAACTTCTGAACTTTTTTTGAAAGAATAATCCTGTTCTTGGGCATGTTCAGTATTACAAGACTACTCTTTTTTTATGTGCTTTGAAATTCATTAAATGAATTTTTTGTAATGACTTGTAAATGATTTTTAAAAACAGACAGGAATAGTTTTCCCAAGTAACAGGTGATAGGAAAAGAAGATTTGTCCTCAAGTTGTCCAAGGGGATGTTTAGGTTGGATGTTAGAAAATATTTCTTCATTGTAAGGGTTATTGGGTGTGAGAAGAGACTGTCCAGGGCAGTGGTTGAGTTACTATCCCTGGAGGTATTTAAAAGACCTGTAGATAAGGTACTCAGGGCCATGGTTTAGTGGTAGACTTGGCTGTGCTGAGTTAATGTCTAAGGATCATAAAGGTCTTTTCCAGCCTAAAGGTCCCCATGATTCTATGCAGCATTTCTGTTTATCTCTGTAGGCTCTGGGCTGTATCCTGTACTTGCTGTGCTTTAGGCAGCACCCATTTGAAGATGGAGCGAAACTTCGCATAGTCAATGGGAAATACGTCATCCCACAAAACGACACCCGCTACTCCGTGTTTCATGATCTCATTCGTAAGTTTACAGTGTCATTTTATTCGGTGTCTTTGTGGATACATGTTGCTATTGACAGTTGTTTTACTGATAGTTAAGTGTTACTGACATGTGATGGTGAAAAAGGTAAACTGCAGCAACTTCTTATTTTATTAATAGTCTTAATCCATTATAAAAAAATTATGAAATTTTATGTGAAAGTTGCCTTTTTAGTTCTGTTAAATGTCTTGCGTAGTATCTGAATTAGTCCGTTGGAACAACTAGTGTTTTGATTAGTTTTTTTTGAACTTGCTTAAAAATTTCTATTTGCTTTAGTTTTCAGATAGATTACTGGAAATGTTAATTTCTGTTCCAGAAATGTATCCGACTCTAGCAGTATTAGACACCGAGCCACCTCTGATGTTCTTTATTAACTGATCTTAAGGTGTATTCTCTGAAATATTATTGACTCTATGTTTTTTTTCTCATGGATACTATTATGAGAATTATATTTAGATATTGATTTAGCAGTTTATCCACTCTGTTCATGTGTTTACTTATTTCACTGGAGTGTATCAGAGAAATTATCAATTGGGAAAAAAATCTCTGAAGCGTTTGTTACATTGTCTGAATCTCATATGTTTTAGGCTCCACTTTGAAAGTGAACCCAGAGGAGAGGTTGTCAATCACGGAACTTGTGAACCAACTGCAGGAGATTGCAGCAGCTAGGAATGTCAATCCCAAATCCCCCATCACAGAGGTAAAAATGTCTCATAAGGAGTATTATTGATTAGGCCTCCTTTCTGTCCTCTGCAGACTATGTGCATTTAGTAAAAGATTTCAGAGCAGGTTCCCTGTTCCTTAGTATTTTGAAAATTAAAGATTTCAGAACAGGTTCCCTGTTCCTTAGTATTTTGAAAATTTTACATTAATTTATTTTGAAGTTGAGTTAAATGATCAGTGTAAGTCATAGGATCTTTGAAAATATGCTGTTTAAAGCACAGAGACCTTAAAAGAGACTTAGTATTTCTTGCTGCTTTTTGAAATTCTTTTCATCCCCTTGGTTTATTCTTTAGTATGCTAGCACTCTGTTTGACGTGCTGTATTTTATCATAATTAACTTGACACAGAAAAGTTCCGTATAAGAAGGCTCTGCCTACACTATCTTGAAATCCACTTAGGCATCTCCTGTTCAGTGCTTCATTTGCACTCTACTGCTGGTGAGTCAATTAGTGTATCTTAACTTTCTGGCTTTGTCCTAAGGTTCAGTTTACTTGTTCTCACCAGCTAGCAGTAATTTGCCAAGTATATCAAGATGGTTAAATTAGCAAGAAAATTCTCATCTGGAGTATTATTCTTCTCAGCTCCTGGAACAAAATGGAGGCTATGGAAACAATGCTCAGCCTCGGACATCTGTGACCTCTGTTTCACAGAGCTCCAAGCCTGCAGGGCAACTCAACAATTTGTACAATGCAGGTATGTTCAAAAAGAGATGTAATTTTAGGATAAAAACAATTGCATATCTTCCATGGGGAAAAAAAAAGTCACTTGGAGGTTTTAGATATTTTGCACTAGTACTAGTTATTTGGTAATGGTGTCCTTGCTTCTAGCCTTGTTTTGTTTTTTTGGCTTTTTTTTACAAGGTTTGATTTTATGTTGATACATGCAAATACAAATTTCTCGAGTTCATTGCTGTGCAAGATAAAAATTGTTTCCTATGGAAAATAATTTAAAGTGCACTATTGACTGGTAGAGGCAGGAGTGTTGACCTAAGTGAACTAAAACTTGAAAGTTATGGATATGAGAAGCAATAATGGTTTAAGAAATAGGAGCTGTAGAGGAAGTGTCTTAGTTATGACAAACAGGTGAAAATAGCCTGTTTTAAACCCTGAAATTTTATGATTCAATGGGGCAATGTTATTTGAATGTGCACTGTCTAAATTGCAGCATTTAATAGGAGTTTATATTTAAACTATTGAAAATCCTCGGGTTCTGTATTTTAATTGAAACATTGTTGCCTCAGGCAGAAGGTACTGAAATCAGGACATAGCCTGAGTTTGTGTTCAATGCTGAATCTCTGAGCTTAAAAAAGTGAGAGTTGCCGTTGCTTTTCAAGAGGAACTGTTTAACATGAGATGTGTTACAACATAAAAAGATAGCAGCTATGTGTGGTGTGTTGGTATTTCTGTGTGTTAAAATGGGCTTCATGTCTGGCAGATGAGAGAGCTTGATAAAGAAATGCAGAAGCAATTGTAGGGATTCTTGCTATGGACCACAGTAGTTCAGTAACGCTCAGAAGTTACTGACCTCATATGTCTTTGTTTTAGACTGCAAAAAACCTGTATGAGGAAGAAATACTTCCGTAAGCATCTAGGTCCACCTCTCTCTTCTTTCCTCTCCTGCCCAAAAGGACTTTCGATCCCTCCATGATATTTGGAAGTGCATCAGACAGTGATAGTAGTCTAAAGCCATTTAGTTTCTCCCTTCCAAAAGATCCATGTCTGACAGTCTCAAAGGGAAAAGGCAGCAGTCTAAATTTGGTCTAGTGGCTATCCAATCAGCACTTTCAGGAACAGCTGCAGCTGGTACCACCTTGAGCCCAGCTAATTGTGGGAGCATTGTCCAGGATGGACTTCAGGATAGAGTTGCACCATAGGACATCAGTGGTGAGGCAGAGGAGTTGGGATTCCATTTGAGAAAGACAGTGACTGAATTAGCAGAACTAAATGAAATCAACCAAAACATGTCTCCAGAATGACACAGTTAAAAGCTGACATACTTAGTCTGTAGAAATGGATATTCCAGAGTACATTCAGTTGAAAATACTTAATATTGTAAAGAAAATGAGCTTGATAGACTTATTTATATCTAACTTTTTACTATTCTTTCTGCACCTGTATTAACTATTATGTCTGAATATGGAGCACTTCAGTTAGTGTAAAAGATACAAAGGGACTATTTCATATTGTATTCAGTTTTCCTTCCAGCTTGATATTTCTTGCTTGGTACAATTATGATGAACTGTCAGTGAGAAAAGGAATACTAGTTTTCCAGGGGAAGTTTCAGAATTGGGTAACATTTATTGCACTAATAATGAATGTATATCAATTTCTGTGGAAGAATCCAGCATCCTAATGCAAATATAATCAAAATTCTGTCTTATCATCTGTTTTGTGCAAAAATGCCTACTGTTCATTGTCTACCATCATGTTAATAGGTATAGTGTGCTGTGATGTTGTGATATCTGGGATATTGTGCTTAAAACTAAAGCTTAACTATGCGGGTTGCTTCTGAAGCCCCATGTTAAAATGTTTCTACTGGAGATGCTAATGATAAGCTACAGTTCAGAAACTGGTACTAAAGAAAGGCAATGTTTTGCTGCATTGATGCTATGAAACGTGCCTTACTTCCAGAATGTTTTACCTTGTTTTCTCATTAATACAGACAGCAAATTAAACAATGTTTTAAGTGTATCACCAGTACTTCCTGACTGCAGGAAGTACTATTTTCTTTCATAGGTCACAGTTAAGGAGAACTTTGGAACTGTGAGTCTTACAGCAAGGCGTACCCTGTATGTGCATTCACTTCCTTCCAGCTTTATAGGCAACATACTTTAAGTCATATCCTGGAATGGGCTCCATAATAAAGTACAATTATTTTTATTCAACTACTCTAGGCCTGACCGTTGCGGAATGTGACCAGACTTATGGAGGGTTCTTTGATATTCTGAGGGGTGGAACAGAGCGATTTTTCACTAATATTAAGGATACATCTTCTAAAGTTATCCAGTCTGTGGCCAAGTGAGTAAAAAATAAAACGAAAAAAAAATAAATTGTTCTGATAAGAGTTTTACATGAAGGCACAGGAGTTTACTCCAGAAATGGTAATTTCAGCATATTTGTCCAAGTTTGAGCTGTAGTACCTGATAGCTAGCTACTCCCTGAGATTGTATGTATATTAATACAAAAGTTACTTCAACAGTCATGTATATACTAGAATTGAGAATGTTGCAGTAAGAGCCTGTCTGTAAGTACTGCTTGCCCTACTGTATTTTAAATACTGAAAACTTTTGAGGGATGAGCAGGTGGGGGCTGGAGCAGCATGCAGAATTGAATTATTAGATAGGACCTTCATGAATAAGAGAGGAATTAAAAAGATGGAGTGGTGAAAAGTAGAAATCAGGGGAATGGATGTGAGGAGGAGAAAACACCTGCAGGGAAATAAGCTTTTCAGTTTGGTTTCCAGGTGGGATTCTATGCCTTCAAGATGGTGTGAGAGGAACTGTGTTGCATGTATGAATACTCTTATGTTTAGAGGTGTTTGATTTCAGATTCATATTGTATGATTTTTTTTTCTAATCAGGTTGTCAATCCCATTTCGAATCTAATAGTTCCTTATGAGCAATATTAATCAGTCTGTACAATTTATACATTTTTAGCTCATAGTAAAATTCGATGCATTGTTTAAAGGTTTTCTTAATAAGAACAGGTAAGTCACTGCTGAACTAGAGCCTCCAAAAGAATATTGAACTCTTGTTTCTCACTGTAGGCTTTGTGTCCCTTTAATTGGGATATTGTGTTGCACCTTGTGAAATATGTTTCTCCATATGTAGGGTTTTTTTTTTTAGAATTTATGTGTGCATAGTACTGCTATAAAATATTTATAATGATCAGGTAAGTTAGATCTGTAGATACTCCACCTCTGTGTGCACTTTGAGTGTGCTTTTAGCTGTTGGCTCTTACACTTAGTTTGTTTAAGTTTCTAAATATGGCTTAGAAAGGCCGGGTCGTCTATTTCTTAAAGGCTGCAAGAGCTACACTGCTTTAGTTTGTCCTTAAACTTTCTATAGAAGTACCTGGGACAGTGGCATTAAACATTTCTCCCTGGAGAAACCACATGGACACAGGACAGGGAGGTGTACAAGGGGAGCAAACTGTTGCATGATGGAAGGCAGTTTTGACAAAGTTATAAACCCTACTTTCCCATGGCCATGTATTAGATCTTACTATGCTTTTATTGTACGCTACATGCATCTGAAGTACTTCTACACTTCACTTTCTTATTCTCTTGGCTCCATATGACTTTCTGAGTGCACCTCCATCACTTAGTTATGTTTGATGCAGTTTTCTTTTCTGGCTCTTGCAAATAGTTTTTTCCTTAAAGGCTACGGGAAGTTTAATTACTTTTTGAATTTCATCTTGTGCAGTTTTTCCCTTTACTAGAAGTGGATTAGGACTGTCTAAAATAATCTTTTTAATATGGAATGGCTTGTGCTGTGCCTACACCTTATTTTTATTTCTCTTACCTTACAGATGTGTGTAGCTTTTTGCTTTGTGTGATTTCCTTTGCTTCCATAGTAAGTGTAGTGTACAAGGAATAAAACAGTAACTGTACATCCAACCACATCTGCAGAACTCATCTAGCAACCTCTGAAGTACTGGACAGTGAGTACTTGCTGTCTGAAAAGCTTCTGTTCAGTTCTTATGCTCTTCTCTACAACTATTTGTTTAGATTATGGTGACTACCCAAAATAAGTCTTACATCTGTCTTATTGTTGAGATTTAGTATGCCTCTTCTCAGTTGCTAGTTAGTCTTCTGTGGCTGAACACAACAGCTTAGTGCATGGCTTGTGGAACTCACTACATATTGGTCAAAGGAAAACTCACTACTTATTCCTCATTTGATTGAATTACTGTAAGTCACATATGAGTGTTTACTAGAACTGAGTATCTTGAAAATGTAATTGTTTGACCTCATACTGGTTTGTAGCTTTCAATGGGTGGGTATATTGTCGTATCCAAATTAGATTAGTTAGCCAGAGACCTTTTCAATCTACACATTTGCATGGACTGTGGTGAATTGAGAGGATTGTCAAGACAGTGTGTACTATGTCCCAAGATTCATTGTGAGGAGATCAGTCTCTCTCAGATTTTTTTGGACTCAGTTGGTTGAACAGGGATTTTTGTTTAGGTGACTATTGACCATCACACAATATGTGAAGCTGTCAAATTTTCGTTTAAGTTCTGCACTATCATAAGCAAATCTTGGTTTTGTGGAGCACCCTCTGTCTCCATCTAACTGTGTTTTTCATGTGTTATCTAAGTGGATTTAGTCATTGGGCTGAGGAGTGGGGAAAAAAAGGGAATGCTCCAAGCATCTAATTCTAGCTGCTGGTGAGAATCAGTTACTTCAATACTTATTTTCCAGTGACTAAAAGACAAACTGTCTCCACTTGTAGTTTTCCCAGGGTTATTTAACGGCCCTGAGTTGTGTAGTTTTCATTCTTTGTATTGCTTTTTATTTTGAATCCTTACTGTATTTAACAGTTCAGTGAAATGGCAAAGCATGAATTTACATGACCAGTTCTTACTGTTCTGTAGTGCCTAAGGTAGGCTTAGGTCCTTTAGTATTTAACATTGCTAGCATTTAACATTCACTGTTCTGCTGAGAGTTCCACCAATGGGCTTGTGCATTCTTAAACTGTGTTTTAATCAAGCTGAATTGTTAATTTTTTTGTTTTCATCTACTATAGGGCATGTCTGTTTCTGTCATGTTTATTCTCTGCCTTCACAAACTTGTGTTGCGGATATAGCTGATAAAATCGGCGATGTGAGAATACCTCTTCTGCTGTTGCATCTTTGACTGCCTTTCCAAAACTCTTCAACCAGCATAAGAAGCAGACATTCTGGAAAAATTAAAATATCTCTTCTTTGTCATGCATTTTCCTCACCCCACTTAAGCACTTTTCATGTTGGAGTCTATCATTTCATTAGGTAGGCTCTCTCCTTCCTATTTATCATTGCTTTTCTGAATTACTTACGAGTTACTTCCTTTGGCTGCAGACCGACTTCTATCTCACTGAATCCAAACTACAGCATAAGATTTACGTATTTTGTTGTTGTGACAAAAAAACCTAATATTTTCTTTTCTGCAGCTACCTTTAGCTTGATTCTGATTTTGGTCACTTGTTAGTCCTAATAAATGATAAAATCTGGAAACTGAAACACACATTACAGGCTTCTAGGAACAGGAGAGTAAATGAGGACCATCTTCATTGTCCCCCAGACCACCTCAGTTGCAAGTGTCATGTTCTTCTGTTGTAGGTTCAGGTCAGGCAGATGCAGCAGCTTGTAGTTACATGAGAGAGGACAAAAAGCAACAGAGGTTCAGCTCTCTTGTTACAAACTGACTTAAGAGCAAGTACCAGGGTGGAGATGGAGAAGTTATGCATTGCTTTGTCAAGTGGCACCATCTGCGCAGACGGGAGCTTGGATCCAGGAGGTGTGCCCATGTGTGCCTGAAGGCTCAGCCTGCAGCTATGCAGCCACAGCACTTCTCTGTTAAACTCCTCAGTTTCTCATTTGTGGAGTTTCTGTGCCCTTGACCAGTTTTTATGCTTATTGAGGCCTGTATCCATACAGATTACAAATGCCCTGCCAAAAACATAGCTTAATGTTTTAAGGATTGAATTTTCGCTGGTATTGAAAGCAGCAGGCAAAACATGTGGTTAGTCTTCCCTCGCTTTGTCAGAACAATCTCTTTTGCTGAAAAGATTAGAATGTAGTAATCTAGAAACAATTAGCTGCCTTTTATGCTTGCTTTCTTTGCTTTCAAGGAAATTTTGTTTCTTGTTTAATATTTTATTTCATGGATCTTTGCATTGCGCTAGGTAGTTGTATGAATAATTCAGTTTTATGAGGCAAAACCAGGTGGCAACAGATTGATGTGAATTTTAGTGCTGATTTTCTTTCTGGCTTTTAAAAAATAAATGGAAAAAAAAGATGGATAGATATATTTTTCTAATCTTGTAAGTATAGAGATGTCTGGAGGAAGTTTGCTTAGGGTTAGGGCAGTATTTAACTTAATGATTTATATGCTCACATTGTAGGTATGCTGGTTAGTCCGTCATTCTTTGCTCTTTATCATCTTCAAATATTAATAAACAGTAGGTACTGTTGTAAAATTTTATTCGGCATGTTAACTAGTTTATTTTGTGAGTTTAGTTGCTAATTTTAGTTTCATTTTTTTAAATTTGCTGGAATGGTCATTTGTTTAATATTACTTACAGTCTTTAGGTGCATCTAATCTCTGGCAAGAATGATAATGCCAACCATTTATACAGTGAGAAGTTTTTAACATGTAGTTAGAACTTCTTATTTTTGCTTTGATACTTATTTTGCAAAATTGAAATTCATGTTTTACTTGCTTCATTTCATAGAATCAAGCAGTAGTTTGGATTGGAAGCAGTATCTGATTCTAACCCCCGAGCAATGGGCAGGGATACCTTCAACTAGACCAGATTTATATCAATCTGCTCTCTTTCAGCTTAAAGCCATTCCCTTATATCCTGTCATTACATGCCCTTGTAAAAAGTCCCTCTCCAGCTTTTCTTGTACGCCCTCATTAGGTATTGTAAAGAAATAACCCCATGCCTCCCTACAGAGACTAGAGTAGTCTAGTCCTGTTCCACAATGAAGTAGTCCCAGTTTTGAAGAAACCTGATGTCATCAGAAAAGTGACTAAATGGTGGTGTCATATCATACTTTTTTTGTTGAGCTTAATTAGACCCTTAAAAGCACACAGTTTCCCATGTGGGATCACAAGCTGAAAACACTCTATGTATGTCTAGGTTAACATGCTTTTCTTCTCTTATCACCTGCCTGCAAAAATGCTATCTAAATGAAATTTCTGCTGTTAAAGATATGAAAGAAAAGATCTAATTTATGATTTTTAGTTAGAAAGCTTTATCTTAAAATGCATAGGAGTGCTTAAACAATGTGAAGAATACTTTTTTTTTTTCACCTTCTTACTGTTTAAAGAAATCTCATGTACCATTCTGACATAAAACACTCTACTGAAAACAGAGTACCTTATGTTCAGGTCTTACTATTGAAATAGTTGTGAAATCTTCAGAATAAAGTTCAGTGAATTCAAGGACATGGTGACATGTTCTGTAGACTTCTGTTGATTTTACAGTTAAGATTTGCATTTTACTAAAGACTGCACAGATGTTCCAAAGCTTTTTCAGTGCAATAGTCATATACTTAGGATACTCCTGCAAAATATAAAGCTTAAGTTGGCATACTAAACTGCACTCTTAGATCTCTATGTGTATGGTGAGATCCATGCTCTTAATGTTGGTTTTTAATTTAGACAAATGTGAAAACTAAAGCTGAGTTCAGTGGTGTTGGTAGTAAGAGGTCAATATCTGAAAGTCTTCTCAAGGGAATGGGTGTGAGTACTGTTGGTTTTTCGCTCTTAATAGTTTTGTGCCAGTGTTGCAAGTTGCTGCTTAACCTTGGTGTTACAGCGTTGAAGGGATAATGGTTCTGTGTTCTACAGCTGTCCTATTAGTTGGTCCTTATCTTGATACAAAAAAAAAAAATTATATTAGAATGATTACATGTTTTCTAGCTTGAAGCTACTGGGTGTAACCAACAAATAGCATTCGACATTTCTCATCACAAATGATGGTGATAAGAACACAATTGTGATTGACTAAAATCATCACAAATTTTAGTAAGCAATCATTTTTAGCTCTGAATGTAAATTTCTCCCTTAATTAGTTTGCAGCAGGATTACAACCTGAGCTTACATGATGAAGTATGTCCTGCCAAAAGTGCAAAAAAATTTTAGATTTTTCACATTTGTCTACCTCCTTATGCAAGATTTCTCAAGGCTGAGGAGTTTGGGTTTATTTAAATGCTTTATCTAGTGAGACTCAAACTTCCTTGTGGTTTGAGACAGTGAGTCATTATCATTGCTAGGACACTGATGATGCCATTCTGCATAAATATTATTAAATGGCCTTGCATTCATAAGATTTTTCTTTCCTAATCTAGAATCCTCCTCACTATCCTAGTATATAAAATATATATTTATATAACAATGTATATTTTTAATCAATCCCTCTAACCTCCATCATCACTAGTAAGCAGTAAAGAATCAACACTTAATGTTCTTTCTTGGTGTTTCAAAATTTCAGTGCAATATCCTAGGTCTGCTCTTCTAAGAAGTGTCTTGAAATTTTGTTGGGATATAGAAGTTTTGTTAGTGCCTCTGAATTAATTAAATATGCATCAGGGTTTTGATGACATTTTGATATTCTGGAGTTAATAGACTACTGAGATGTTTAAGTTAAAGATGTCTAAATCAAATTCTGTTGGTGAGATTTTTCTTGTTTTGCTAATCCAGGAATACAGACCTGTGTAGTTATATTCAAGGTTGTTGGCCTGCACTGGCTCTCTTTGTTTTTTTCCTTTTGCTTTTTCATTCTGCTACATAGCAGATACCATAGAAGTAAAAAAAAAAAGTAGTTTTAAATTAATTAGTTGTTGACATAATTGGGTAAAGGTGTGGTGAATAGACCTAAGTATCACTGGGAGATTTTTTTTAAAAGGCTGCACTTTTAAACTGTGCACAATTTTAGGAGAGTGAGATGAGTAATGATTAATGTCTTGGTCACTATGGGAGTTCTGGAAGTGAATTTCTGAAAAAATTACTTAAATGAGGGAAAAGATTCAGGTACCCTCTATGTTGAGTGCAGGTAGCTCAGGGCTCAGCTTCCGTGAGAGCTGCAAGTTGAGCTCTGTCTGGGAACCTGAGGCAAGCTGTCAGTATGTTTGGCACAGCAGAGGGCACAGGGACCTGTGACCCAGCCTGGGGACTGGACAATGAGACACAGCAGAAAGCAGGAAGACCCCAGACTTTCGCATTAATAGACTGTGAAAGTATAAATATAAAAGCCCACCATTTCCTTTCTTGGGAGTCCCTCCTGAGACGCAGCAGCTCCAGCTGTTACTCTGTTGCTGGAGGAGGATTAAACTATATAAACCTACCCCAGATCTGTGACTGCTATGGGAAGCCTGGGGTCCAGCTGGTAAGGAAGCTGGGTCTGACTGTGTGAGTGCAGGGTGTGTAGGGAGCCAGGCAGGGCACCCATCGGCTCTCCAGCTGCAGAGAGGCTCCAGTCCTGGCAGTGACAACTCTGGTGGTGGTTTGAGTGTGACTGCCAGAATCCTTCCTGCATGGCTAGACAGGGAAGTGTTCTTACCACTGTCCATGTAGAATTTGGATATTGGGCAGCATGGCCATCTGTGCTAGATAGTAACATGCCAGAATTATGTAATTAAAACTTTGGTACTCAACTAGTAGTCTTTCTTTTAAGCATTGAGATATTCTTCTTTAAAGATATTAATGTAACCTCATTAGGCTTTTAAACTGACACCCTACAGTGCATTTTTATCAGTAGAGAGCAGGAACTAGAGGCGTAAGTTAAAGATTAAAGGCATCTGTACAAAATCCCACAGATAATTTTGGTGCAACTGATTTAAATGAGTGACTGGTTAAACACAGTATCTGTTCTGAAATTCTTGAAATGTCAATGTAACAAGCGTCAGATGGAAGAAATGAAATAGTGGTGGGTGCCACCTGAGAGATCTGGCTTTTAGACTTCTGGCTTGAATCATTAACACCAATGTGTTCTCTTTCAGTTATGCAAAAGGAGACTTGGATATATCGTATATCACTTCCAGAATTGCTGGTATGATATCTATATCTTTCTTAAACATAATTTCTCCTTGGTGTTAATACATGAAAAATTTCAATTGCTGTTTGTTCTGTCTTCAGTGATGTCCTTTCCAGCTGAAGGTGTAGAATCTGCCATCAAAAATAACATAGAAGATGTGCGGTTGTGTCTGGACTCTAAACATCCTGGCCATTATGCTGTGTACAATCTCTCTCCAAGAACATACAGGCATTCAAGATTCCATAACAGGGTGTGTATAGTTTTTGTGTATTTCTCTGAAAGGCCTTGAAACACCATGTTTTCATTATACCTTCAGCTTTTTGTTGTAAAATAGGTTAAAGTAGGTTAATCAAAAAGATAAAAGACTAAGTATAAACGCAAGGTCAAAGAGCCTGTGTTCTTCTTGTCTTTGCTTTAAGTCCAAACTTAACTGGTAGCAGACTAATCTTTTATCTTTCTGGCTAAGGTCTTTTTTTTTTCTAGGATAGTGTTATCTTTGAAAACATGTCCATGTACCTTATGTGTTTCAAATTTAAGTGGAGAATACTTAATTAAAGTCTTACTAAAATGTCAATTTCTCCTATATTCTACCATTTTCCTTTATCAAGGACATTGTGACTGATTTACAAAACCTGTTCGCTTGGGTTTCCCCCTGTCCCACTGTATACCATTTGGCTCCATATGACTCAGCCATAGCTGACAGATTGTTCCCACCATCTTCAGTATTGTGGTAGCTTAGCTGAGCCCCCATTTTCCTTCCTGGCAATGTCTCTAATACTAATATGAAGGCATTTGCCTAATTCAGCGACGAGGTATTGGAGATATCTTGTTAGGTGCCAAGATACTGGACTTCAGTGTCTGCTCCAAAGTAGACCTCAGCTGTCCTGTAAGAGGCTCAACAGTCAGGACTGTTGCTGTGTTGTAAGCTGTACAGCACCTTAACAGTCTGTAGTGATCATGCCCCTTCCACACAATATTGTCTGCCAAGAAGAGAGTCTGGAACTGTTATTTGTTACAGAATGATAAAGCTTTTTGACCCTTATTATGCAGAATCATGCTTAGCATTATTTCAGTTTTCAGAGTTGGCTTAACATGTCAGAGTGAGGTATGTTTAAAGTATACTTCCTAGTGCTATCACTTCCTTTTGTTTCCTTGTAAACAAGATGAAGTATTGTCACACCTGAAAGAAATCATTACTGTCTCTTTGGATGAATACAGTTAGCTTCTTTATCTGTGTCTGGTCCAATATGAGGTTCAGGCAGAGGCTATTCAAGATGGACAGCAAAAAAGCTTGATTATGGAGGAAAGCTACTGCATAATTATTTGTAGCAGGTACCTCAAAGCAAATGTTTAGCACTAGATTTCTGGAAAGTCTGAGACTGATGTAGTGTACTGATTTATTCCACATCCTGCAAAGTGATCAGCCTGTTTGTGGAATGATAAATTCTGTGACTGGGAATTTGCTTACCAATGAATTTTTCAGTTATGCAAGTTTGAGGTGTCAGAACACCTGTTATTTCTAAGAATGGTAATATAATCTTGGTTTTGTTGGGAAGTCATAGTAGATCATAATTAGTTGAAATATTACAGGTTCATGACCACTTTATTCTCTAGGAGTATTTAGGAAGGCAGTTATTTTATTTGGAAACAAATTCTAATTGTATTTGGAGCTCTTACCTGCCTCTTCTTGAAACTGTGATGTCCAGCAATACTAACTTCATTGTTCAGTGCTGGGTGAGAGCAGCTATTTAGGAACCTAAAGAAGCTTAGTTTTATTTTAATGTCTGCAAAAGATGATTATGGCAAGCCTTTAAACATGATCAGAGGAGAACAGCTTCTAAAATTCTTAATTCTGACACTTTGTTTAGAAGGTAATTATTAAATTACATATTATTAGTTTCTTGCTGTTTGCTATCTGTATGGAACTTCTACAAATTTCTTTAATCTTGGTTAAAATTAATGGTAGCTTTGAAGTCTTCCTGCTAGTTTTGAGTCCTTCTTGGAATAGGTTCTCTGAGAGTTCGTGCACTATCCATCATTTTGCTAATTGTCAGATCACTTGGAACTTAAAACACAGCTAAAGAAACAGAAAGTAATGTTGATTTTGTCACATCTGGTAGGAAACCTGGTGTTTGAGTAGAAACATTATGTTTTCGTAGGCTGTATTCTGGTCTGAAGCTGCAGTGTTTCAATATGATTCTTTTGCATTGTTGTGATTTAATTTCAGCTAGCAACCAAGCTCCACACAGCTGCTTGCTTATTCCTCGCTGGTAGAATTGGGTGGAAAATCATGAGGTAAAAGTCAGAACTAGTGGGTTGAAATGAAAACGGTTTAATAGGTAAAGCAAAAACTACAGGCACAAGTGAAGCAAAACAAGGAATTTATCCACATTTTACCGTTGGCAGGCAGTTGTACAGCCATCTGCAGGAGTGCAGGGCTCCATCATGCATTATGATTACTTCGGAAGACAAACATCGTTGTGCTAAACGTTTCCTCTTACTTTCTTTTTTCCCCCAGCTTTATAGGTTAAACATGATATCTTATGGCATGGAATATTCCTTTGGTTAACTGGGGTCACCTGTCCTAGCTGTGTCTTCTTGTACACCCCAAACCTGCTCGATGGTGAGGTGATGTGAGAGGCAGAAAAGACCATAACTCTGCCTAAACCATGCTTACCAATAAAGAAAACATCCCTGTGTTATCAACGCTGTTTCCCTCACAAATACAAAACACAACCTCTTTTAGTTACTGTGGAGAAAATTACTCCAACTGAAACCAGCAGACACTACTGTTGTAATATTTGAGATGTACTGAAGCCCACATTGAATCCTGTCGTGGATATAAAGGACTTTTTGCCTTAGCTTTTCTTTGTTTACTGGTGACTTTATGTAAGCTTGCACTAACAAAGGAATGTGCAATTTAAATCTCTTGCAAAGAGATGCTTTCTGAAATGGCCTTATTTTTTAATTAAAATACTAGAGTACAATGAAAAGTTGTAGGAGACTCAGACTGTTTGTTTCAGCTTTTTTTCCTGTGCTTGGCACAAACACAGTTTTTTGTGATAATCAGTTCAAGTAATTCATCTCAGAGTAACCCTTGAACTCTATCTAGATAGGAAGACATGTTGCTGGTAGGTAAACTTGGTCTTCAATATCTGGCAATTGCAGTTGAGACTAAAAGCAAACAGAAGAAGCTTCATTTATAACTTGCTTCCTTGATCCTGAATGTATCTACTCTTAAGGTGTTCCAAGTGCCCGAAGAACCAAGAAAGATTAGGCTTCTTTTAATATTTGTCCTTTGTTCAAAGAGCTTGAGTGGTTCAGTAATATTCCATTTGCGATTACTGCTTTGAAACGCTAACAAAAAATCAGCTTCATTGCTAAGAATCTATATCCTTAAAATCAGCTGACCAGTAAGGATGTAGTATATGAAACTTGATTCTTGGGGATTTTGGGGTTTTTTGTTTTGTGGTTTTTTTTTCTTAAGTATATGTGCAAAAATTAAGTTGAAAGCTGTTTTATTTTACTCCTTGCTCTAAGAATATTTCAGTTAGTAATGAGTTCTTGATACTTCCTGTGCAGCAGATTTGTACACAGAAGTTTTATAGCACTTCATACTAAAAAGTGATATTTGCACTGTGTAACACGACTTTTCTTGAGCATCTTGCTTAATTTCAACATGATGATGGCAATAAAGTGTAAAATTGCCTGGTAGACATTTGCATAATAATAACTTGTGTATATGTGACAATGTAATACTGTTTCTCATAATACTGTCTTTTGGCTCTCTCATTGCAGGTTTCTGAATGTGGCTGGCCAGCAAGACGAGCACCAAATCTTCAGAATCTCTATAGCATATGCAAGAACATGCATTTATGGTTGAAACAAGACCAGAAAAATGTTTGCATTGTGCATTGCCTTGTAAGAAATTGGTTTAAGTCTGAAGTACTTTGTTCAATTGAGCTTTAAATTGTGAATAAGGGTGCTAGTATCCATTCAGTTTGTGACTGTTACAGGCTTTCTTTACTGAAATTCCTGAGGTCAATTCCTTCCTGCTTTGTTTGTAGGGAAGATACTTGCATCAATTTTCTCCTTAGGGAAATTGGTATGGTAATGTAGCTGTTGTTTACTTGCATTTTGAGTGGAAGACAGTATACAGGCAGTATTAAGGCAAAACAGGCTTTGGAAGAAAAAAAATCTGCTCTACTCTTTCAGTATTTGCTCCATTTTTTGGTTTCTGCATGATAGATGGGTGTACACTGCATATCCCATTACTGTCCATTTAGAATGTAATCTGTAGCCACAGAATTTTAGAAACTGACTACTTTAAGACTTCTACTTTACTTGCTTTTGCTGGCAGCATATTGCTCTGTAGATTACACTATTCTCCAAAGTGTTAACTTTGATATAGTCCAAAACCCCAATAAAACTGTCTATAGAGGCACCTCTTGTGTGACATGGTGGGGGGAGGAATGAATTTAAAGAATACTTTGATCCAGATTTGAAAATTAGGTCACTCTTACATTTATTTAAGAGAATTGCCTGTGAAATTTTGGGATTCTTGTTTTGCTGCGAAGTAAAACGTGAACCATGACTATGTGACAATGCTTTCAATGCTGCTGGAAGCGTTCAAAACCTGTGTGGTGATAAGATGTAGCTGTCAACAGGGAGTGTCACTATCAGATTCAAAACCAGGATTTGTTAATTTGATTAACCATATTTGTGTGTTCTGAAGCGTTTTGCAAGTAAAAAGCCTGTTCATGTCAGCTCCTGACAGCCAGTGTAATTTTCAGTGCTGATGTGAGGTTAGGGTCCAATTCTACATTAATGCAGTACTTCAAATGTCTCGGTGTCACATGATTGCTGGTCCAGTAAGTAAGAGGCAGATGTGGTGGATTAGCACCAGTTTTTATAGCGTCTTTCCCTTGAAGTGTTTTATCAGGTACCTGATAAATCAGGTACCTGATTCAGTCTTTTTCCTCACATGTGAGGGAAACTTCTGTATATACATGGCTTTGTGCTAGATGTGGTGTAAAAAGTGTACACCAAAACTTTAGGAAATGAATGATAAAAATTCTGTTCCATGTTGCTAGCAAACAAACCTGGAGAAGTGGTCTTCTCTTTCAACCATTATCTCTTTCAAATCTTCTGCCTTTTATAATACATGGATTTATCTGGGATATGTGTGTAGCTGGGACTCCTGCAGAAAGAAACTCAGTATTTTAATCTCATTCTCTTAGTTTCTTGGCAAGCTATTAACAGTTTTAGACAGAAGTCTAGTGTTTGGTGTGGTGTAGTTCTTCTGAATCTTTGTACTTCTCTTGCAGCAGAAGTCCATGGCTGTCAGTCAAAAATAGCAGTGTTTGGGATTTCAGATAGCAACCAGGAAACAAACCTAAAAAATGCGTATTAGTGACAGTAAAGTAAAGAACATCAACTGAAAATTTCAAATAGTGTTAAGCTAAAGTAATTATTCCCATATGAGCAAGAAAATAATATGTAGTATCTTTTGTATGGTGTGGAAGTTAAATGAAAATCTTTCACGCTTATATACAAATTTCAAATCAAATAATGGTACTAGACCATGGACACCATGACAATAAATAATGATAGAATATAGGATACATAATGGGATATTCTTCAATAACTTGGATAATGCTTTTTTTACCGGATTTACTAACAAAGCTACTTTTTTTTTTTTTTTACTAGGATGGAAGAGCAGCATCTGCTGTTGTGGTTTGTTCCTTTCTGTGTTTTTGTCGGCTCTTCACCACTGCTGAAGCTGCTGTTTACATGTTCAGTATGAAACGCTGTCCACCTGGCATTTGGCCTTCTCATAAAAGGTACTGTAAGGTACTGTTGAAGCAAGTAGTTATTCAATTCTGAATATGGTATAGGATGTCTTTAGAAAGATAAATTATGTCTGTGTTCAAATGTTTTTCCAAGTATTTTGCTGTATCATGAATAGAAGGTAGTTCTGAATTTTCTGAGCCTGTAAGTACCCATCAGAAGTGGATTGAGTATTCTCTGTGGTGAAGAATTGTTAGGAATGAAGACAAGGGTATGCAGAGCTTTCAAATGCTTTGTTAATTATAAAATCCTCTTCCACATGTGTAAGACTTATTTCATGTTTCCTAGTTTATTACAATAGGTTTTGTTATGTCAGAACCTTGCAAGCTCTGAAGGAATACCAGAAATTATTTCTGTCAATTGGGTAGAAACAACTAGTGCT
>VZTB01003133.1:212686-225160 GCA_013397245.1 Thryothorus ludovicianus | reverse complement strand
TTTTTTTTTTTTTTTGTTTCTTCACATTAAGTATTTTTACACATTTATAAGAATGTTCCCAGTTCTTTTCTGCAAGTTTAATACCAACAGAATCCTCGTATCATAAAGGAGTCAGAAAATCCTTTTATGCATTAATTTAGTGAGAAAAATAAAATATGGATTTCTGTTCACTAAATATTTATCTGCAATCTTAAGGAGACTACCATCAATATTTAGCTGATAATAACATTTGAGCAAGTACAGAAAAAAAGGAATATATTTACATCTGACTTCAGTGCTTTTTTGTTTTATGTTTACTCCTTCTGATTTTGCTTGATAGCTGGCATCCCAGTAAGTGTATTAGGATACCTGCTGTTCTAATGTAATTTCCGGAGCTTTCTGTCAACATAGGATAAGTTACTTAAAATGTACCTGTTTTGTTTTCAGTCTACCATTTTACATTGATTTCCCAATATTTCTCTATTGCTGTGCAGTCTTAAAAAACTGTATAGAAGTTCTGTGGAGGAACTGGGATAACATTGCATATTCCTTTACATTTATCTTTCAAATGAGAGCTTATATGTGTATTTATCTGAAATTATGTACGTATTTGAGCCTTTAGCATTCTATCCGGTTACAGGTATCAATTTTATTAACTAAGTAAAGAATATTAATAGTTACATTACTCTTAATGTGAATTTTTGAGTCCTGAAAGGACGAGATCCCTAGTAACTGGCAAAGAAAGGACAAATAAGAACATATTCTCAAATGACCTTGGAAGAACTGTGTTAAGTAATCAGAAGACAGTGCAAACATGAGATCATTAAACGGACAAAAAATATGGAGTGATTCTAAGTGTCTAGAATCAGATTTTAGTGATGGATAAGCTTTGTTTGTTAGTAAATGATAACTAAACTGCTATAGATACCAGGAGAAAAGATGTTTCAGTGAACACAATTTCAAGACATAGAATTTTAACCTTGTATTTTTCAGATGTTGGCTTTAANTAGCTTTCTCCTGAGGAGAAGTTAGTTTCTGTGAACTTGAGTTCTCAGACAGGCTTTAGGCAAGGTTAAAAAAACCTTGCATCATGCTAAATCAGCCTCTTGGTTCACAGAAAATCCTGTTGTCTGTGATNTAAAATCATGCATTTAATTTTAATATTAAATATAATTTTAATATAAAAGATAGTTCTTACATAGTATCTGGTCTCTTAAGTCGTTCTGTCCTGTAGTAGGAAGATGTTGTACTGCTGCTACTAAACAGCTGTGTATTAACAAGGTAACTTAATTTTCTCCTGGATTTTTTAAGTAGCAGATCATCTTTAATGCAGTTAGGGTCGAGAATATATTTCTTTCAAAGACAGCAGGAGATTTGGAAGGTGATCAAAAGAAACCTGAGTGATCAGTATAGCTTTCTCCTGAGGAGAAGTTAGTTTCTGTGAACTTGAGTTCTCAGACAGGCTTTAGGCAAGGTTAAAAAAACCTTGCATCATGCTAAATCAGCCTCTTGGTTCACAGAAAATCCTGTTGTCTGTGATTAAAGGATTTCCTGTAGACACGACAAGTTAAATAAAGAAAACCTTATGTGAAGTTGTGTGGAGTAAAATGCAGGTCTCTTATTTTAGGAAGCTGGAAAGTGTGATCTGATTGCCATCAACTTATTTTTGCATCTTAGCTTGGTTTGAGCAGTGTTAATAAAAATCACAGTTCTTTGTCCTGACCTCCAGTGGTTCATTGCTGCATGGTTCATTATCAATATGCATATTAAAAAACTTGAGACAACCAGGTTTGTACCTGCATGCTCATGATCTTAATTGCTTCCATTTTTGGAATATTGAGCTATAGTTCATGTTTTACCATTTCTTTAGATATTCTGCTCCTTTATCTTAATGTGTCTGTATGAACTCCAATGTGCCAGTTATAAAAATAGGGATTCAGTGTGGTTTCATCATACCTCTTCCGAATATGTAGAAGTGAAAGAATTGTGTTGATAACACTTTTTCTTGATATTAAGATATGACATAATGCCCACATTGTAGAACTAAAAAAGAAGACAGCATAAGAACAAACAGTTTGAGGAGGAATGGGTTATCTGTTCAATTATCTGCATTGTTTCAGATTTTTCTGATAAGTGTAGAGGTTGTATATGAGCTTTTACTATTAATAGTGAATTTACTGCTGTACGTAGCAGTAGGCTACTTCCTGCTTAGTTCAGGGTGGGGGAGGTGATGAACTTGACTGCTATTAAGCCAGCTGTTATAAAACAGCTCATTCCCACAGTATGTTCTCAAGCCTTCAAATGCATTCACTTGTAATTTAATTTGTTCTTATTTCTCTCAGCTTGTTTTCATAATAGTTAATGTCAAACGGTGTTGTTAATTTTCTTAGGCTTCTGTAAAAAGACTTTTAATAGCAGGGATTGTAGCACAAAATAATTTCTAGCCTAAAAATCAATATTAGTATTAATTCAAGGCCCACTTAATTTTTGGAGTAGAATCTGATATAGCAAAGTTATAAGCTGATGAATAGGTGCCGCATTATAGCCAATGACACTGCTGTTTAGGAGATAGCTGGGGTCCTGGGTATTGAGACAAGTACCTGCTGTTTCTCCCATGGTTTCAGAAGCAGGGAGAGGAAGCTTGGGTCGGGAGAAAAGGCTGGAAATGGTTGGTACTTGCATTTTATCCCGATGTTTTCCCTTATGTGCAGCGGAGAATACTGCTGAAATACAGGCTTTTGGCAGATATTTGTTGCACAGTATTTGGTTTGATATGCTCACTTTGCATATCAAGTTGTAAGATCTAATTATAAATGATAATAATCGATTGAGGTACTATAGTGGTATTTAATTTCCTTCTAATTATTTCCTTAATTAAGAGGATTTGATATTAATATTTAGAATATAAAGCTGAGAAGCTGAGAAAAGTGAAAGCCTGTGTTGTGGTAGTTGAGACTTTCAAAACCTCAAAATGTTACTGCTTTTGTAAGGATGGCTGGGTTAACTTTTTAAACCCTATGTCTATGAAATATCTTAGAGCACCACTAAATGTATTTGCTTTACTGAAATATCCCCTCTCCTGTAGCACTGACATTTATAGCATTAGAGATCACGTTCAAAAGCTGTGCTCAGCTCACTCACTTTACTGTGAGTCTCCAAAAGCTGTGCTCAAGGAGAATGCTCAAGAGCTAGCATGCAGTTTTGAGTGTTCTGTACATAGCATATCTCATTCTGAAGATGGCTCACTTCACAGCTCGCGTGAAGTGGGGAATCACTTGGAAATGTCAGGGATGGCAGTTATACCTTTAGATAGGATATGACATTTTCCAGGAGTTAGTGGCAGCACCCTTTCATGCTTTTAAATATGACTTTCATTTAGATGTCATGGTGTATGGAAAAATAGTTTTTATTCGTAGCACTAGAGATTCTTAATCTTTTCCCAGAAAAAAACACTCCTCTTGTATCCTGCTCTTCAATTGTGTGCACTCATTTGTGTGTAACACCTCAAAGAGTGTATTAGTTGGCCAAGAGGCCCCTTTGTCACAAGACAAGGAGGCCTGGGTTAGGCAAACCTGCAGTTTGAAGGACCTGGCTTCACCTGTGTACCACCCAGACTGCTGAGTGATAAAGAGCACCATTCTTGGAGCACTGCTGCTTTCTGCTTACAGGCTGTGTTGTATGGAACAGCAGCATGCCCCAGATCTGTACCTGAGCCAGTCCTTTTGGTCAGGAGACCTAAGCTGTTAAATTCATAGCGTTGCCTGTGCATGAAAATATCTTATCTATGAAGTGTGTGGGATGTTTTAAAATAAAAATGAAGGAATTCCAGTGATATTACCCTTCTGAGTCCTGTTAAAGACTGCACAACTGTTACTGAGAAATTTCAGCAAGCTGTGTAGCTGACAACGTGGTACACATTCTGTTGGTATTTGCAAATATATATACTATTATGATGGTTTTCTTAAGCATGAAAACGTTTCTTTTTCTTTTGTAGGCAATTTGACACCAGAGCCACCGAAAATATCATCATCTACAAGCCACCCAGATCTCTTAAGTGGATGGGATTCTTGGGCAGATTCCTCAACAACCAGCAATGTAGCATCGCCACAGCTGAAGCCTGTTTGCGAAGGTATGAAATTATTTATTTCCATTAAAGGAGTACTCCAGACTGGGTCAGTTTAATCACCTGAAACTGCTGAACATGTCTTCATGCGGTTTTGCTTTGCTGCTTAAATGTTCCTTTAGTAAGGCACTTGTGTTGTTTTTCAGATTTAAGTTCAAGACACAGGATTAAATTGTTTCAGTTCTCTATGGTAATGGTGATTATTGCCGTGGGAAAAGATGTTGTCAAGTAGAATACTGTGGAGATTTGCATGAGCTGTTGTGGAGACATTACTTTTATTCTTTCTCTTGATTTCCAAACAGACTAGGTACGTGATGTGTCTTCTTATTTACAGGACAAGCTTTTACCACCGGAAGCCAGTCCAGTGTGTCTTCAGGTTCATCTTTCAGCCAGGTGAAAGCTCAAAACTTTGATCCTTTTGCTGATCTTGCCAATCTGGGATCTGGTCTTCCAGGTAAGAGCTTACTTTTAATAGACTATATTTAATGCCACTACGGTTTGATTTGCATTTTGTACAATAAATGTTACTGACAGCTGTAAAGGAAAGTTTTTCTATTTAATTTTTAACAACTAGCTTGAGGCATTTGCTGAGAGCTGATGAGTAACACAAAATGATTGAATCTCCCAGGTATTTTTTTTAAACATCCAGAATAATTTTTCAGAAAATACAGATTCAGAACTACAGCTGTGATACAAGAACAGTAAAAAATAGTGCTTCAGAATCTAGTTGAGATGGTAAGAGAAACCAGGAGTTGCTGATTCAGAAACTGAGCATGAGGTTTCTTACCTACCATTGATTAATACTGTTCTTGAAGGATTTAAAATGAAAGCAAGATTAAATTAGTTAAAGTTTTTAATTCCAAAGTAACAGTTAATTCAGTACTTTCCTTTGAATTTGGTAGACTTGGATAGCTCTGCTACTTACATCTATCATATTTGTAAGATGAGCACAAATCAAGCCTGTACATTGCACATCAGTACCAAAAGCATTATGAACATTTGTCAGTTTGCAGTGGAGGGCACAAAGAGTTCTGGAAGGTAAGACACATTGCAGAGTAACTCTTATTCCAGCATGTTTTATTGTGCTAAAACTCAGGAATTAGCTCTGTGGCATTCACAAAAGCGATGAGGTCCTTGCATTTCAGAGCTCACCCTGCCATAATAAATGTGATCAACTGCCCGGGGTACAAGGAATGATTCAGAGGAGCCTAGTGTTGCTGAATTGCACTAACCTGCTTTTCCCTTTGCTTGGAGCTGATGGAAGTTCTACCCTGTTGCGTTGGCAGTTAGCACTGTGTATTTAATTGAGTGCCAGTGGAATTCTTGTAGAAACATTAGGTAGCATGCAGCATTTGACTTCTTGATGTTGCTTGGGCATAAGCACTGCAAAATTCTGGTGTGAAGCAGTACCTATGAGGCTGCTTTGCAGTAAAAAAATTTCAAAAATTTTCTAGTTAATAATTCAGGTTAATAGAGATTGTTCAATCTACACGTAAAAAAAGAGTTGAAGATGTAGGTGTAGCCCACATTGAATCTGATTAAAGAAATCAAACTAATTTTAGCAGGACTTATGCCTATTATTATTCTTTCAGTTAGCTTTCAATAGGAAAAATGACTGCATTAAGTAGTAGCTTGATATCACGGTCTTAGTTAACATTCTCAGGCTTGAAATTTCCAAGGCATCATGAGAACTGGAATTCAGTTTTGGAATACAACTGCAATACCACATTCTCTTGAATTTTTCATAGGATTTTTTTGGCTTCCACATACAAGATATTGTTCTGGAAGAAAATTTGAGAGTGCAAGTTGCTTAAATATGAATGCTAGATAAACCCAGAAGAAATAGTAGCTAAAAGTAGTTAATACTGGTCTTTTAGCATACTGGTAGGATACCAGTAGTGTTCTATGCTGATTTGTGTTATCACACACTTCTTTAGGAAATGGTCTTCTGTCTTGGTGGTGAAATTTTATGTGGACAGTGAGGCATTGACTTGTCCTGCAGGAAGAATTTGTTGGCCTTGAAAACTGCAATAATGAATGCAGAATGCTTTGAAAGAGTAGGTGAAAGAGAGAATTTTTCAGTATGCAGGGTTAATTGCTCTGACTAGTAACAAATTTATTTTCTGTGAATTTCACAAGTTGTCATAACTGAAAACTGAGTTGATTCCAGTTGAGTGATTTTATGAAAAAGTAGTGCATTTTATTAGATGTTGTATTGAAATACTGGATTTTATCAGGCGTGGTATTTCAAGTTTTAATACGGCCCTGGGGAGACATCTTCTTGTGCAAGTTGGAAGTATGAGCAGCCACTACAAAAGGGAGGCACCCAGACAGCTGAAGTGTGATGAGCCATGTTTGAAAGAGCAAATCAAGTTTACATTGCAGTGTATACCCAGACAAGCTTGGCCTGTGCCACAGGAGGGTGATTACAGTATCTTCTGCAGACTGCAGTGCTTTTCTTACTCATGTGCAGTATATTCCCTGTGGATGCTGCTGTAGAATAATCTTCTCATCTTCCTTAAACAGAGTGCAAAGAATCACTAGAGACTTCAAAAGCATTCATTTGAAAATCTTCTCGGTCCGTTTCCATTTTTTGTAATTAATTATTTATTATGCACTGCATATTAGCAGAAATATAGTGAAGTGGGAGGCAGAACTACTGTCATAGGCAAATTATCTCCTGGCCTAACATGTATCTGACTCTTTAGATAAGGGTGCATGCTTTTGCTAAAACTGACAGTTGAGACCTTGAGTTGTAAGAGAAGACTTCCAGTAAAGCCTCCATCTCCTGGGATCCAAGTTACATGTTATTGAGACTCTTAACTTCATTTTACCCACACTTTCCTATCACATTTTCTCTCTTATGGTGGTATCACTGTGAGGGATGTGGTTATATGTCAAGACCAAACTGCCTTACTTGTATTAAACAGGTGACAGGCCTTGAATTGAATAACTAACTTAGTATTTATTGTTAGGTTCGTCCACTAGTGGGCTCTTGGGTAGTGGATTTAGTCAGAAGCCTGCACCTTCTCAAAAGCTGGGAAATCAGTGGCAGAAATCCTCCAAACCCCCAAGTACTTCATGGCCGTCCCAGACTAAGTCCAGCACAGCAGCTAAGCCCAACTACACAGTAAACCTGAGTGTTATTGGAGGACGAGAAGAAAGAGGAGTCAGAGCCTCAGGCTTTGGTAAGTTTTATGAGTGTGTATTACTTATAATGTCCCATGTGAAGTTAGTTAGGTGTGCTGTTACCTGCCGAAGCATTTCTACCTCACATTTTTATTTACGTTTAACTTGTGTCTAGTAGAAAACAGAAATTCCTGACAAATCTGGTATCGTGCCCTTCCAAAGCTATCCCAGTACACAACAGACAATCTGGCAATAGCACAAGTATATGTGAGTTTAGGCATAAAGTCTCAAGCCTAAAATTACTCACCCACATAGGTATTGGTATTATATCAGTGAGTTTAGAAAGGTAAATTTGCTCCGTCTGGGGAGAGATGGTTGATAAAGTTGCTTTATGTTAGTCTGTTTACAAAGATAAAGGGATACAGTGTTTTTCCTAGCTGAAAAATATTAACTTTTCTTGAGAAAGACTGAGCTTAAAATTACTGAAAACTCTTGTGTTAGAAAGAGACACAGGGACACACCAGATGGAATCATACAGTCCTGGAAGATGTTCTGAGTAGGCAAACCTGGAGTTACAGTAATAGGCTTGGCCGCTTCTGTATGAACTTTTTTGAAAAACTTTATTTTCTGGTGTGTTGGTATTAGGATTGTGCCTCCCTTAAACTGGCATATAAGTGAACAGCAGGTACTTCTTTAAGTTGTAATAATTGTGTTGGTCCGTATCTGGAAAGAGGTGTCAGGATGGAGAGGCAGTGGGAATAGGTTGCAGTGCAAGAACGTCTGTAGAACAAGGCGAAAAAATCAACTGGCATGATGAAATGCTGAAACAAGTTGTTGTAATTCCTCTCCCTTAAAAACAGATGGACCTCAACTGGACAAGGACCTGTCAAATGTATCTGATTGTCCCTGTTTTGAGTGAGGATTGGACTAGACAACATCTAGAGGCCTCTTCAGAGTTCAGTTATTCTACAGTTCTCTGAAATTTGTTTGTTCTATTATGAATATTCATGTTGGTATTTTATCCCTTCATTATTCTGGATATGTTTCAACATGCTTAGATGTTGACTACATGCTTTCAACTATAGTATTGAGTATATGGTTACTTGAAAAACTGCTGCATAGCATTTGGAACTAACTTACAGTGGGAAAATGGAGCTGTTTTAGAAATCATGGATAGATAGATGTGTGGTCCCTCAAATCTACTCCATTTTTTTGAAAAGGAGGTCATGCAAGTGTTTAGTCAGGTTAGCATGTGAGGTTGTCTGCTTTGCTGGACTCAGAGTTTGTAAATGATCCCTTTTGTTTCTATCCTTCTAAGTTTTGTGACTTGGTGTCACTGAAGGATATTTATCATGATAGTGGTAAATGCCATCAAGGTACATCTAAGGGCAATATATTTCCCCGGTTAATATATTCTCCTGTGAGACTTTTCATTTAATGTTTTTTCTCTTTTCATAGGTCAAAAGCCAAAAGTTTCAGAAAATGACTTTGAGGATCTCTTATCTAATCAAGGATTTTCAGCAAAATCTGATAAAAAGGGACCAAAGACAATTGCTGAGATGAGAAAACAAGAGATGTCTAAAGATATGGACCCCTTGACACTCAAGGTTTGTTTAACAGTGATTTTGATTTAAGTGAAAATCTGATCTTATACTTAGAACTACTGATAACAGAGCAGAAGGATACGACGACTAACAGAGAAACTAAAGGATCATTCTTTAGAAAAGATGGAAAAATATGCTTTAAAAATGAGGCATCTGTCCTCATGATGACCATGTACTTTCATTTCCTGGTTGACAAGTGCTGCTGCTATCCTAAGAAATTACTAGAAGGTGCTATTCTGGAAACAGGCTGTATAACTAGTTTGGGTTCCTTGCTGTTCAGAGTGTTTTGACTTGTTAGTCATTGATAATTTCACATATTAATACACTTACAGTTTTTTAGTCTTTATGGTGATTTAGAAAAGTTTGTGAACAAACTTTAAAGGGTTGTTTTCACAAAGTATCCTCCCTGAAGAGAGTGTGCAAAACTTGCATGGGCACCTTTTAACACAAATCACCCCAACTGGAATTCAGTACATATGTTTAGTTACCATCCTCACAGGTGATAGTAAGTGTTCAATGAAAACATTGTATCCCTATATTATGGTTTGAATATTGCTGGGAAAGTCTGAAAAGTTACTCTAATTGACTTTGGGGATGTCTCAAAGAGTGCTTTAGTCTGTGCACCTCTGCGGGTTGCTTAAGTAAACATGAATTATTAATAGATATGATCTTTTTTCAAACCTTGTATGATAAAAATTTTAAAATGTATTTACACTTTTTTACAAATTGAGTAATAATTTGTGTGCCCTGACAGGGACAAGATTAATGTAATATCTAATTGTAACAGGTGTTTTTAATTACTCCTGTCATTTCTCTTGCCATTCATTATACAGGGGTTTGTAACATGTAACTATCTCACTAATTTCTCTTGCAATGACTGAATTTCTGCAATAAACTTGTAACAATGAGCTACGCCCTGGTGGGAGATGTGAAATATCACTTTTGGGTGCCTAAGACAATTGAATTTGGAAAGTGAGTGCAGTAGGACAACTGTACTTGCGTCATGATCATATAGTCTTGCAGAAAGTGAAGGTTATGTCTTGCAGAGGCTGAGAATCCTCACAAGTGCTGCATTCAGTTCTATATATTCTGGTTTTCCCAGATTCTCGAATGGATTGAAGGAAAGGAGAGAAATATCAGAGCGTTAATATCCACTCTTCATACAGTGCTTTGGGAAGGGGAAAATAAGTGGAAACCGGTCAGTATGGCAGATTTAGTAACTCCTGAACAAGTAAAGAAGTACTACAGAAGAGCAGTGCTTGTGGTTCATCCTGATAAGGTGAGTGTGTACCTCTGATCTTCTTTATTATAGGAGGAATACAGACTGCTTTTACCACACCGTACTGGTTACTGGCAAACACCTTGCTTCTCAATGAACACCCTAGATGTTCTTCAGTGTGCTTCATTGTCTTCTGAATGTGGTGTCCTACAGCATTCAGGCAGTACAGGGCTATTATTGTCATCCTGACACGGCACAGAATTCAACAGAGAAGCGTTAACAAGTGAAAGGTCCTGTGAGGGTTGTACTGAGCACCAAAGTCAGTCATGCTGGATTCTGACTGGCAGATGGCAGATTTAATGCTGATTAGTGGAATCCATGTCATTTCTGTGAGATGGTACTTCCAGTCTTTTAGAATTAGTATGAAGACTTAGAGGCTGCCACAGCAAAACTGGTAAAAAAAACAACCTGATGAACCTCATTTAGTAAACCATTTTTACTCAAAAAAGTAAACTTACTAGAACAAATAAGATGCAAAATATGTAATGAATATTACATTGCAGCTGTCTTTTTAATAAATATTTAACGCATCCCAATATGTCAAGGTAGCTTTGTGTTCTGAGCTCTTCCATTAGATAGAAAGAGAAGCATTAGATATACCTGGTTTAAATTTTCAGGTTTACATTCACTGGTGGTTTAGTGAGCAGTAGTCTAAATCCTGTATTGTCTTCTGTCCATAACAAACAAGACATCTTTTTGTTTTTTAGTTCTCCCTGTTCTTCAGTGTTCTTGGGTATATGACTTCTTACACTTTCATAGTGGCTTTTTAGGTGTTTTCTGTAAGGCCCTTAATGCATCAGTGTCAGAACACAGCTCTGTTTAAGGCATATTTGTCTTCCTTGTTTTTTTATTCTGCCACTTACCTGTTGAAACATTCTCTAAATGCATTGATAAAGTACTGCAGGTGGCAAAAGCTAAGCAGCAGGAGAAGGGGAAGGATACTGGAGGGGGCTCTGAGGCTTCCCTTTTTAGTTGGAGAGAGCTATCTTTTGGGACTGGATGTTTATTAGCCACAAAGGTTGGATTGTGTGGGCCCAGAGTCAACTGCGAAACAGGCGGGAAATCAGGAGCATACTGTCTGAGCATGGAAGCAAGCACACAGGAAAGTGCTGTGTCAGGCATGTTGAGTCTTAGCAACATTCACAACCAGCAACAGATTTTTCTTCCAAGAATCCCATTCAAAAAAAAGTTGTCTCAAAGAGGACTCAGATTCTATCCTTGTACACTATTGCAAGATGTCTCAGGATGCAATTCCAAAAATGACTTAATTTGATTAGTGAGTAATAGTAACTGAAACTATTAATGAAAAAAAAAAACAGCTTTGAAAATTGTTTTTAGCTAAATTTCAATTACTTATGCATTGTACTGAAAGCTTGAAAGTAAAGTAAGGAAACCAAGGATTTGGATTTGTTTAAAATACTCGTGGCTAGCTTTGGATAAGGTTGGAGAGAGTTCTCTGTCTGTAAAATGACACTCACAGAGCAGTCTATAGTTCTTGAATAAGACAGCAAATATAAAAGGGGTAGGATCCTTTCTAAATTACCTAGTTTCTAATATTTTTATGCTTACAGTATGTTTTCTTTGTTACCAGGCCACAGGACAACCCTACGAGCAATATGCCAAAATGATCTTCATGGAATTGAATGATGCATGGTCAGAGTTTGAAAACCAGGGATCAAAGGCCCTTTTCTGAAACTTCTCCTTTCACAGAACTGCTTCCAGAAACTGGAGCTGAGAATTGTTATGACTTTATTGCGCCTGAGATTTCTGAAGCGCTTTTCCACAATTTCAGCACAGTTTCTAGTCATGCACTTAAAATGTGGGGATGTATTTTGTAAGATGTAGAGTACAAAGCATTACATAGATGCATTAAGAAAAAAGCTGCTGTAGAAATCACAGTCTGGGAGTAAAGATTTCTCTTCAGTTTTGTATAAGAAAAATAGAATTTTAATGAAGCTAAATAATTAGTGATAGGCTAGTATTAATCATTCCAACTTAATTGATCTTTGCTGTACCTCTACCGTCCCAAATTTGTCTGTTATTTTGAGTAGTTTTGTGATTCAATTTTGATATTTGGTGCCTGTCGCCTTCTTCAAAGTGCTTTAGTTAGCAGCAGTGAGTTTGCTTGGCTTATCTCAAACCTAAGGGTGTATATTTTCATCTGTATTTTATATAATCAATCTGATAATCATTCTGTAAATAATATTTTCTGATAATATCTGTGATCCTTACAATAGAGTAACAGTTGTTTAGCCAAAAAGACACCACATATGGGAAAGTCAGACAGGGTTGTTCTTGATTTTTTTCTTTTTTTATTTTTTTTTTTAACATATCATGAATATAAAAAGAAATTTTGACTC
>VZTB01003133.1:181689-207307 GCA_013397245.1 Thryothorus ludovicianus | reverse complement strand
TTTAAGATAAAAGCACAAGAGTGTGTCTGTGTGTGTATATATATATATATATATATATGATAACCATTGGGGATCCCCAAGGAGAAGGGTGAAAAACAAGGAGGAGATAAGAGAATGGACAGGCATGACCAAAGAAGGATGGGTAGAAACGCAGGGGGCAAGAAAGAGAAGCAATAACAAGCAAACTGAATTCTCTTAGGTATTCATTGCTACTGGATAATATTTTTGATATTCTGCTTACTTCTTGGAATAATCTAATGGGTTTACAAGAATTTATGGTAGATTACTCAGTGCCAAGATGCTAAAAGATCTTTCTCCTTTTATCATGTATGGAAAATGCCACCACTTTTGCTGCTAATCGGTTTATTCCTAACATGCAAAAATGCTGAAAAATGTATTGATACCTACTTCAGATCCTTCACCACTGCAGCAAAGGAGGATAATGTTAGTCAAGTGCATCTTTCTTTGCCATATAGGCTTCTGGCTGCTCTGACATATGTTTAGAAAGACTTGAGTTGGGAGAACACAGCAGATAGAAATCCTGAAGAGTCACGCTGGCAAGCATCAGTAATTCCACGAGGTGACATAGTATGGCCATAAATTCAGTATCAAGTAAAGCACACAAAAGAGAGAGCAGGAGGGATTAAAAAAAGGCAGGAGAAACACTCTGTGTACTGTGGTTTGCAGAGCAGCCTGCACCAATCAGAGTCTTCCAAGTTTGCAATTGTAGATACCTGACCGGGTTACTGTAGTGTTGGAGAGGATGTGATTTGCCCTGCCTCAGCATTGCCTCCCTTACAAGGGTAAGAGAAGGACTTCTGGTAGATTTTTGGGAAAAAAACTGAAGAAGGGAAAATGGAGCATGTAGGTAGGTGGAGACTTGATCTAGAAGTTTCCCTTTTAGTAGAAACTCACAAGGAACTCCTTATCTCCTTTAATCTGTAAAGTTGCTGGCTGTTCTCCTGGAGTGGCTTCAGCTCCTAATCGAAGCTCTGGGCACACATAAAATGATGGCTGTGAAGTTTTCTGGTATATAATGGTGCTGGGAGACCCAGCTGTTATTCGAGTGCAATGCTCGTTTCTTTGTGCATGGCTCTGATGAGGAGTGGGACAGCACAAGCACTCTGCAGGAGATGGGATCATCAGTGTGCTGCTGCCCTGACAACATGCAATGTGTCCACCAGACTTCTAATGTACCAGAAGAAAGCTGAGGAAACAGCCCATCCATCTTGCTCAGGAAGCTGATTTAAATTACAAGCCTTGGTTTGCCATTGCAGGGATGTTGCTGTGTGAATCAATGAGTGTTCCACAGTTTTTGAGTTTGGTACTCCTGCTGGATCTGCTCCTCTTCTGATCCTTGCTAGCCTAATGCTGTCAGTCTCATTATGGAGTTCAAAAATGCTACTGACAGCATTCCTAGTAGGTGTTAGAGGACTGTTTGACTTAAAGACTTCCCTCTTGCCAACTGTTCCAAGACTTCATTTTTCTCTGGTCTTCTGGAGTTTCTAAAGCAATGGATTCACTAGACTTTATATGGAAACTGACCTCCTGCAAAGCAGAATCTGAAACTGTCAACCTACACCAGCTAGCTGCTTTGATGTCTCCTAGCTCTTCTTTTGTTTCTGCACACCTGCTGTTCACATCCTACTGGTGGCTCACCTTAGGGGCAAATAAAGTGCCAGGTTCTGTTCTAGGGATGTATGAACCACAAGAACTGGACTCCTACATGTTTTTTCAATGGATTGAATTAAGGCTGTTGAACCCAGTTGTTCTGGTTTCAGAAGCAAAAGTGAGACATCCCAAGTCAGAAATACAATTTATTAGAAAAAGGGAAAATAAAACAAAAAACGGAAAACAAAATACATGCAATAAAGAAAAACCACTGACAGAGTCAGAATACATCCTGCCAACTCTGTTGGCAGCAGTCTACTTGCAATGGTGGCTGCAGTCCTCCTGGAGAATCAGTTGTGACCCTGTCGAAACATTGGTCCTGGAGAAAAGGTGCAGCCCTCCACTGAAAGTCCAGTGGTGAAGGATGGGCCTGTTCTTCCTCTGGGAGTCCAGTGGAAAAAGCTGACTTGGTGCTTCAAGTCTCAAGTTTTTATCCAGGTAGAGGGGCTTGATTCCCACCCCTGGCTGGAGCATTTCCCAATGGGATGATGGAAGTTTATCAGTGGACTTAATGGCCCATTAGCAGAAGACCGATCCCTGGAGGGAGGATGGGCCATGGAGGAGATAAGGAAACTGCTCTTGATGGTTTCTTATCAGCTGGCTTATCAACAGAGATAACATTACTACCCCCTATCCCAGTTCCAACGGATGGTAATAGAATAACACATCCCTGATTTTATTTTACATTGCAACCCATGACACCATCTCTTTTCGTTTTCTTGTTTACTCTTAGGCTCTGGGTCATGAGAGTAAGTCCTCATGCCAACCAACCAGATGCGTTTTCATTTATATTTCTGATTTGTCTGCTTCTAATATTTCACTCCTAGTGCACACAATCCTATTGTGTAAATAATTCAAAGCTCCCTAGCAAAAGTGGGACATGTGGATATGAAGAGCTGTGATGAGACTGGTAATATAGAAATCTGAACAATTTCAAAAGTTCAAAGAAAAAAAATATTGAAAATATCTTCTATTCCCAAGGTGGATGACACTCTGACAGAATCACTTCTGCTAACAATGACAGCAGTTTTGTGACTCCATACACAGGAAATCAACTTTTACTAGTCAGCATTCACTATCAGCTGTGGGGCTAAGTATACAGTAATACTGTATACTTCAGTATCCAGGTTTTGCATTGTCAAACTGAGTTTCAGGAAACAGAAGTTAAGCATCTAAAATACAGTAAGAGCATTAAATTAAAAAACAAATCCTGTGAGCAGTTGTGCTTTCCACTATTATTTTTTAATTGTTGCTACTCCAAAGTCTCTTAGAGAATATCAGTATATCCAGCAGTGTGTCTCATGGAAAGCAGGAAATCTTGCATTTCATAAAATTGATATGCAAAGAGAACCTATTGATAAAAAAAAAAAAAAGGTAACTTATTCTAAATTCTTACATTCTGTCCCTTAAAGTAGCCTCCAGGCAGCATATAGAGAATAATTTTTGAAAATACCAACCCAATACAAGTAACTTCATGTTTACCCAGCACTTGACTGGTTTCCTTTGTTATTTGCTACTGACCCTATCATCTTTCTCATTAATAACATCAAGTCACTTATTTCCTACTTTAGAATATCTTCAGGTTGCCTCCAGTCACTAAAAAGTGCATTTTCTACTCAAGTAGGTTTTCAGAAAAACACAGACTGCAAGAGATAATGTATGGACTGAATGTCAAGAGTAAAGTTTTGCTCTTAAAACTGCAATTGGCTTGCTACGATGTTTTGGACAAGTTGCACCTTTCCCTGCATGTCTATTTTCCTTTAGTCACTGTGTTCAATGATGTTTAAATGATTCTAAATGTGGGAAATGTTTCTTCCAAGGCCAGAACATTTGAGTAAGATTTTTCTAATTTTAGAATCATAGCTAGATGTTGGAACCTCAGCATAGCCATGAAGTTTTCAGTCTCTCATTCTGTAATTACAATTACGGAATTGCTCATCTAAACAGGTGGCAAAGACCTGACCACCATTATAAGGTTAATATCAACATTTTCCTATTGTTAGCAGGACTGTGTTGGATTTTTCTTGTCAATTGGAAGGAACACAGTCCACCCCAAATCAAGCAGTAGGAATTTTCTTTTGCAAGACTGAGCTTGCTCAGAAACTTTTTTCCCACAAAGATCAAAGGTATGGATTCAGCTTGCAAATATAGCAGTCAAAATACCTTGGCATCAGATTTTTAAAGTCAACAAACTAGGAAACAGAGTGTGCATGCACTGTCAGTGGCAACAGAGTTGGTCTTGTGTATATAGAAAATGTTTTCAACAGAGAACCTGATGATTTATAAGCATTCCTTCCTACAAAAACCTTTTAGCATGCTCTTTTTACAATAGATTGACCAGCCTAATCTACAAACTTTTCCATTTTCCTATGCTCTCCTTTTAATTCTCCAAACTGCATTACTCAGAGTATCTAAAATTTAAAAAAAATCTCTTCAACTGTATCCTACTACTGCAGTAGCCAGTTCATGGGCTCAAGGCCATTTCAGATAGAAAATTTCCCAGGTGGAATTTTATGACCTCAAGAGCCAGAATAGAGGACAGACACCCTCTCCAGGCAGCAAGGATTCCCTGTTGGTGGTCTTTCAGTGTTCTTTCAGGTCACTGTGATTCTTAACAAATGATCACCCAAAATTAGAATATTTCATTTAGTTAGTGTTCATAAGAAAAGAAGTACTCCCAGCAAGCCAGAATAACCCTCAGAACAAACAGAGTGAAGAATTTCTAGTGTGTTTTCCATGTTGCTTGCAATTCTGACTTTCTAACACTTTGCTCGGGAACATGGCAAATAAACCCATGGGATGTGTCATTTGTAGTGCTCCTGGCAAGAAGAAATGCAAACTACACCTCAAACCAGTAATTTCCTTCCTCTCCAGTTCCGATATTTTTCACTATTTCCACTACCAAATGCAAAATCAAGTTTGTTATTGTATAGCTATTTGGTTTAAGGCTGCCTTCCTGGAGGTATTAAAATCCATTAGACACTGTAAAGTATTGTGGACTAGCTTTAGGGGATTGAGAGTCAATTTATCTCCTCTCTGGCTCTAAAGGAGACAGGATACTCAAGAAAATTGAGTGATAGCTTGTTTTCCTTTGCTCCCACCTAGCCAATCAGCATGTACTAGGCTTGGCAAAAAAGGGAGAGCTCTGAAGAAAGGGTGCAGATCAGGAAAAGGCAGGGTACTGAGGGACATTCATTACCTGCTAGCCAGGTAGGGACCCAGCTTTGTTCAGTGCATCCAAGACACAGCCCTGGGTTAACCTGGCACACAGCAAATCTGTGGTAGTACAGCCCCAGAAGACGGCAGGATTATGCTCCAGCTCCACCAACATGCCATCATGATCTGAGTGACCAATCCAGAAAAACATGCAGAGATGGATCTGTTTCATGGATGGGCAGCTTTGGACCCTCCAACAAGAAAAGTGAGATTCGGACTACTGCTGTTTGGACTACTGCCAAGTGGTAACCTGTGTGGTGGTGTGCTTTTGCCTTCAGCTCAAACAGCATCCAGTTTTTGACGAAAACCAGGAGTAAAGGTGTCTGTAAGTAGCTCTGGGAGGCAGATTGATCCTCATAGGTGCATAAACAAGACTCCAAAGCAGTAACTGAACCACTTAAACCCGAATCCAAGTACAGCTTGGTTAGTATACAGCTTGGTATACAAACAAGAGTATGGCAAAGCAAATAAAGCTAGTAAAGTGGAGGACACTAGCTCAGAAAACTGAACAAGACTGGTTTTCTCCCAGACCTGACAGACTTGTGAATTCCCCAAGCTGTTGGCATTAAGCAAAGCATTGCCGGCTGCTTTGCTGGCGATGGTCAAGGGAGGGGATTGTCCCACTCTACTTTGCACTGGAGTGGCCTCACCATGAATTCTAGAGGCAGTTTTGGTTTATACAATATGGGAAGGACATTAAGCACTTAGAAGGCATACAAAAGAGGGCAACAAAGGTGGTTAAGGACACAAAGTGGAAGCCGTATGGAAAGAGCTGAAGTTACTTGTCCTGTTCAACCTGGAGGAGACTGAGGGGAGACCATATTTTAGTCTTCAACTTCCTTGTGAAGAGAAGAGGAGGGCCAGACATTGATCTCTTCTTTATGAGAGAATCCTTGGGAATAGCCTGAAGTTTTGTCTGGGAATGTTTAGGTTGGATATTAGAAAAAGGTTCTTCCCCCAGTGGGTGGCTGGGTGCTGGAACAGGCTTCACAGGGAAGTGGCAACAGCACAAAAGCCTGAAACCATTCAAGCAGCATTTGAACAATATTCTCAGGTATATGGTGGGATTCTTGGAGATGATCCTGTGCAGACCCAGGAGCTGGATTTAATGAACCTTGAGAGGACCTTCTAACTCAGCTTATTTTGTGATTTTGTGAGTCAGTGCATCTGTGATCCTGATTCTCTTGTCCCCTTCTCCTGGTAGAGCCATTTGTTTGCATTTACAAGTAATTTTTCCACTGCAGAATGAAACACTGCTCCTGTTAGTGGCTAGTGCGTTGGTTTTTAATTTTTCCAAATACAAGACCGGATGGCTAGCATGGCTGTCTTGAACCTTTTTGTTGCATTATGGCTATCAGCCTAATTTAACAAGTTTTCAGGAGCTTCAGCCACAGCAAAGTAACTGACCAAGGTTTCTGGGTTACAGTGCATTTTAGAAACGATTCAGCCAATTGAAGTTTGCCAAAACTGTACAGATCGTTGTTTTAGCCAATTACTACAGGTTCACGTACACTTTCTCCTAACAATGCTGTCTTGTACTGGTCTCAGACAATGGATAATTGCTCATTATTAAGCATATATATTTCTACTATCTTGCTTAACATTTTTCTAGGCCTTACTTGATATGACACACAGTTCTTATTGTTTTTCCTGTCCTAGCTGACTATATCTTTCTTACATTCCTAAGACTTGCTTTCCCACAGTTTTCTGAGAGTTTTATGGCTTTTCTTTTTCCCACAGGCTAGTACTGCATAATTCTGCCTCAAGAAGGTTTTGCATTCCTTTGAGTCTAGGCCTCACTCCTGTTTGAGTTTGTAGCAGAAATGTTAGCATTCCAAAGCTTATAAAGAGGAGATGTGAGGCTCAGGGCCTGTAACACTCAAACCAACACATAAGCAAGCTTGTCCTCCATATCCTATTCAGAAATTTAACTCACCTTTACAACACAGATAGCACAGCACTTAAGTCTTTGCCCGTAGTCAGGCATGAGAAAACTACAGCCTTCCCATGCATAGGTGTAATGGAAGCCCAACAGTGCACACACACCAAACCGAGCATGAGGTACAAGAAGACTGCAGCTTCTGGCAAGTAATGCTAATGCAGGCATAGAAAATAGCAACTTTTGTAATACTCATGCTTTTTTTCAAGAAAAAAGTGTATGGTTGTGCAGGTCTTTTAGTGGAATAAAAAATCCTTTTATTTGAGTTCTTTTCTACACCTTGTCTTTAACTAGTTATTTGTGGTCTGCCTTGCAGCTCTTCAGGTTGCCTTGCAGGTGCAAGGACTCGTAGAGACCAGCTCTATACATAGTGAATTTACGGGGTACACAGCAGAGAAAACTGGTCATAAATGGATATAAGTAGAACTGACAGAGAAACAGGAATTTGCAGAGTCAACAGATGATTCTTAGTCAAATCTCAGCCCAGATATTCAGATATGCAGACAGGACAGAGATTATTTCTTCTTATGTCCCAGACAAGTAACATCTCAATTTTCAGGCCTGGTTATTCGGATAAAAACCACCACTCTGTTTCTTATATTCAATTCCCAGGATTACAGAAAAATAAGGTTATTCAAATTTTAAACCTGGCTTGATACCTGATTAGTGTGGGGATGTGCCTTTTAGCATACTAATTACAAGTTCGTAATGGTTTTTTTCTTTCTTAATATTGGTCAGCTGTAGCAATTTTGGTTTAATCTTCTTAATTGCTCAAACATACCCTAAACAAATATAAAATCACTTGACTGACACACAGGATTTTCCCATAGAAGTCCTTTTCCTGGATTTTTGCACTAATTCTTGCAACTTCTGATTCTTTTTTCCAACATGTGCCATCTCCTAGCTGCCCTGCTTGATGAGTTCTAATTTGTAAGACCTCCAAAACTCTTCATAATTAAAGCCTGATTTTTTTTTCCCCATAACTGTGGCACTTTTGGAGGCATCTTTCTACCATTTGCAGGTGTCATCAAAAATTAAATCACTGCTGTAATTAGAAAAACTGGGCAGTCTAAGTTGTCCTTTGCCTCTGACTACACTCTCAGTGTTCACATTGGGGACCTATTATACTCTGACATAGACACATGGATACCAGTCAAGAAGCCAAGCAGCTCTAGTTCAGTGAAGATATCAAGAAACATAACTCTAGCTGATGCCAATATTTTTAAGGCATTGACTGAGTGCATTGAACTACATCTATTGTTACAGTGGTGTTTTGAAATTAGCAATAGCTTGCAAAAGGAATCAGAGGTTCTCCCCCATACGTGTCTCCCACACCAAGGTATGTACTTCAGGCACGAATGTAGTGGTTTCCAGGCAAGCTGTGAATATAAAGCACTGGCAATCAGGCTATCAACCTAAAAGTGCAGTTTCTGACATGGTCTTGTTATACTAAAAGCAAGAGGCCGGTACATATAAAGAAATTTCAGAAATCTCAGTCTAGGATTTAAAGGCTTCCCAAAAACAGATGCCATGCCAGGATCAGGCTCATTTCATCGTCAGAGTTTGTAGAAATATACTGTGGAAAGTCTCTGTTTTCTCTAGTTCCCTCATTCCCTCACACGGAAGAGCCTAAATTTCTACCACTGCCTGTAGAAGATACTAATTTTTTTTGTTTCTTATTAACTTTTATCTGAACAATTTAGCCCAGCTCCACAGAGCATCATTAGTTCATGAGACAGAGCAGCCTGTTTCATGTCCTTCAATTGCTGTTTCATGTCCTTCTCTTTTCTTCACAGCATAGAATTGAGAAGCTTTTTGAAAGGACTCCGTGAGATCTGAATTAAGCAGCGGTCTCAGAGGAACAGAGTTAGTAGTAGACAGCAAATCAATGAGGTATGGGCAGTGAAGTTCCACTGAAAACAGTAAGCTCAGACTAAGTTCAAACTCCACTGATGTAAATCATCTTCACCTAAAAGCTGTGTGAATTCAAACACACCCACCCACCCACGCACACATACACATACACATACACACACATGCACACAGACACAGGATTTCTTAGCAGTAGGTGCCTATAAGATTACCTAGTGCCTTCCTACAGATCTTTTTGCAGAGCATAGATTGTAGACAGTATCTGGTCAAGACTATAAATTGCATACAGCTCAAAACTGCCTTTTTTCACTAGTTAATGTGGCTGGTTTGCTTAAATGTTTGTCTGTAAATGGGCATATTATGCATTCCTTATAAATCTCTGCATGTCAGCAGAAAATGAATGCTTAAAGGCACTGACAACTCTGCTTGTAACACAGTTCAAGTACTCCTGTGATTACTGCAAAACAGGTAGTTGGCAATCATAGGACACATGGCTCAGTGCTCCTGTATTCAAATTACTGCTAGAATAAGGTATGTTTGTCTGCTTTATCCATCATTAATAGCAGTAATATTCCAGGTACCTTAGACACAAAAGCACAGAAAAAGTCTGCCAAAAGCATTAGGTAACTCCCTCATCACATCTTACCACTTGCCAGTACATCTGCACCCATGATGTAATGGGGATCATAGGAAACCATCCTACTATTGAATGGAAACAGTTCATGTCCCAGTCCTGAAACCTCCTTCACCACAGGCACTGTATAAGTGGCAGTCATATCTTCTGGTCATAAGTGTCAAGGGCTTTGGGAATGGAGAAATCTTGCTCTGTGTCATACAGCACACCTTTCTAGTCCTGAAACAAGACAGCTGCACAGACCTTGCAGGAGGAAGGAGGCAGCTCTAAAAGGTCTCAAGAACATTTCCATAGTGCAGGTAGGCTGGGAAAGGAGAAGAGACTATAAGTAGTAATGGAGGAGATATGGAATTCTAGAGAAGCATCTTGTCTACGCTTACATGGTAAACAGACACAGACATAGGAAAAGCTGAAGGTAAGGAAAATAATGCCTTCTCTTCATCCATCTATCAAAACAGTACACATTGTCTGCTTGAGCATGACACAAGACCTGGAAGAATGGAGCACTGGGGTTCTGCGTACAAACTGCACTACTTCTTAGATCTATTTCCAAATTACTTAAGCAGACTTTTTCCAGAAAGTGAAAGCAATCACTCTGAGGTGCTACTTGAGTTTTCTCAATTTGGTAAGAAACTGGTTTAGAGAGTTCATGTACACAAGGATTTTGCTCAGATTCAGCTAAGCCAGTTTATGTTTCAGCTGGTCTAGTTTGAGCATGTGAACAAGGATTTGGTAGTTAGATGCAGGGAACTGTACTAACTTCACTGGAAATATTTCTGCTTTAATTGCCTTTCCAAGCCAAGTTATCTACTGGTCTCTGAAAGACACATCTCAGTTACCAGCTTCCTGGCTTTTAGAAATTGTTTTGGGGAATGGATTGACTTTTTTATGCTATTCCTGATAGAAAGTTGATGAGTTTCTGCTCAGGAGGTAAGAAAAGTAGGTAGCTCTAAGCTTACATAATAGAATTTCTAAGGAAATTATATGAGAATTACAGTAGTTCCCTTTTTTTAGCATTGCTTTTACTCAAGACATTGTAAACTTCTCAATTATATTAATGGCATGTGTGGTTAGAGATGATGATAAAGCTTGCGTTTACAAAAAAAAACTGGCCTTTTTGATACACCTTCTAAAATGTTCTCAGGCTCAGGCTCAGGAGTTGCCCAGTTCTACTGTGATAGGTACAAAATTTGCCAATATTTTGATTAAGCAAGGTATTAGTGTGAGAAAGCAGGTACAAAGTATTAATACTGCACTGGTACTACTAGACATTCAACAGTGAAGTAACTGAGGTTAATAGCAGTCAGACTTTCAGATTCTGGGAAAAGTAACACGAGATGAACTTGCATAGGAAAATGCAAGCAGACTATGTGTCCTTGGTGCACTCATACCAAAGTTACACTATGCATCCATCCATCTGTGAGAAACTCCATTGCTGTGCTTCAGTACAATATTTTTGGTATTTGAAAGTTAACTTCACATCAGATGCCACAACTGAGTAAAAGCCTTCCCACATGCTCTTTCAGGCTGCAAATTTGAGCCAATGGCTTTTGTGAAAGTTTTTACATGGGGCAGATACTGACAGACTAAACCCATGCTTGCCAAGCAAACTGGATCACAGTTCATGCTGAGGCTTGCAAGAATAATGAACTTGATAGGGTTCAGTCAACCAAAATGCTGAATTCCTTCAAAGGAGGGTTTATATTCTTGAATGCCATTAACCTTGTTTCCTAGGCAGATCTTTTCACCCTCTTGATAAGAAAGGCAGACCTGTGACCAAGCATTTCCAGGACTTAAAGGTGTCTTCTGTCCTTCAGGATCTTTATGCTCTACACAAGANGATTTCACAGCCTAGAAATGAACAAAGAAACCAGAAAAATGGCTTGCTTCTGCCTTCTTTCTGCTTTATTTTGACTATTGTCTGTGAGGTGAACACAGTCCTGCACTCTGCTCTTTCTATCACGGGAAGTAATAGAACAAACCTGCACACAATTGACAGCATCAGGTTGTTCCCTTTCACAACAGTGTCAGATGGACGAGACCTTATTGCAGAAAGGGGAGGGCCCTGGGAAAGACCATCAGAACACCTACATTATTTCTGGACATTTGTGTCACTGACATCACCAGAAAGGAGTAGTTAGTGCAGGTCAAAGGATGTTATTATAATGTGGTTGTAGCTGCATTGCCTTAAGGTTAAATGAGTTCCCAAAATATGTAGTGAGAATTTGTGTCTGTCTTCTCAAGTATTAGTTAATTTAACAGCATATTCTGCTGCCCACAAAACCAGAGCTCTAAAATACTGCAGTGGTCTCCATGGAAATAGACAGTATCAGCCCTGTCTACTGGTGGTAATATTTTTAGTAATGAAGGAATTAACTTTTTCTTTTTTGTACAGGCTCTTTGGAAAAAACTATCCTATCTTTCAATTCCTCCCAGTCTCTTGCACATGGAAATAGGTGTAGCAGCTCTCTAAATCTCTTTACTCTCTTCTCCCTACCTTTCTTTCCCCAAAATAAATAATTCTTTTGAGATTTTCTTGCTTAGCTGGTTGGTTTGCTTTGGTTTGGGTTTTTTTATGTGAGTGCTGGCAGTCATAGCATGTCTTCATTTCGAGAAATTTAAAAATACGCTTTTTTTCTATTTTCTATTGCTGATACAGGCCAGGATGCCATTGGCCTTCTTAGCCACATGTAGCCTTTTTAGCTCACTGCTGGCTCATGTTCAGCCACTGCCAACTATCACCTTTTACTGTTGGCCTTGGACCATCGGTCCAGCCTGTCCAGATTCCACTGCAGAGGAATTCCTCTGTCCTCCAGCAGATCTGTACTGCCACACAACTTGGTATCATCTGCCAATTTATAGAGGGAAGTCATGTCTGAACAAGTCATTTATGTATTGCAGCCAATTACAGTTCTATTCTGTCCTTGACAATAGAACCAAATGGTAGGAGAACTGATACTATTGAGTTTCCTTTCACTTTTAGATTTTGTGGGTTTGTTTTGATTTGATTGTGTTTATGGTTTTGTTTTGTTTTGTTTTTCCAAACAGCTCAGATATCTGCAACGGGAAAAGAAAACAACAACAAACCCACAACTTTTTTTCTTGAACCTTTGTGTTGTAGGCTGCCTTCCGGGGAAAGGATAAAGGGAGATCTGAGTCTGACAGCCCTTGAGGAACCAAGTGGCAGGAAAGGGCATTTCATTAAGTATTAATTTCTGTTTTCTTCTGGGGAAAAAACACACAATCTATGGTAAGGAGCGAAATTAGTCTGCTCAGTTTCCATTACAGAAATGCTGGATTCTGCTTTCCTTCGCCCACTATAAAGCATTCAATTTCTTTCCAAGATCTTCCTTGTTATCTTCACTACCATCACTTCTGGCTTAAGGAGGAATTCAATAAAACAGTGGGAGGCGAGGGTGAGAAATACAGAAAGCTGCTGAAGTGCTTTGTTTCTGGGTTTGAAATCTCTCTGTTCTTTGCATCTGGGAATGTCTTGGAACTGCAGAGGTGCTGCAATTTTTTCAGAAGAAAAATATATTTCAGATTAAGTTTCCCTGTATAACATTGTGTTTGCCCCCAGGCTGAAGGTGAAAAGATAACCAATTGTCTTCTCTTTTGGTACAAAGGAGTACAAACTAAGGCAAGTGTGTCTGAAACTCTGGCCCTTCATTTGCCCTGTTCAGAAGCACCTGCACTGGGAGCAGTGAAAACTGGCAGCTATAGTACCAAGAGCAAAGGCCCATGTAAGTGGGGGTACTTTTTGGTAACAGCATGAAGGGAAAGACCAATGTCACATCAGCCAGGCAACAGCTTTTATCCCACTATATCTCAGCTTCTGGTTTCATGGCTTCAGACCTCTGCAACCACAGAAAGGGTCTTTTTTCCTTATGGTCCATGAAACTTTCATCTCTGAATATGTCTAGCTGTTTTTAAAGATTAGGTTTAAAATAGGTTCAAAGAGCCTTGTGTCAGTGATTATAACTCAATCAAACTACATTTCCTTATGGCCAGAACCTGACCCTAATTGGCCTGGACAATGCTGAGCAGTTGTAGAGGCCTATTACTCGGTTTACGTAGGAGCCTTCTTATGAATCCAGCATTAAAATCATGTTCCATATTCTTTGAGCCCAACTGTGCACTGAGATCTGCAAGCATCTCAGTGGCTTTGACACCCCCAATTGCTATGTATCTGCTTTTGGCAATTAGTGGTGCATCAGCTGCAGTTACAGAGTGATATTTTGCTGGTACCCACAGAGATGGCTGTTTTCCAGTCTCTTGGTGAAGACTGGTTTCTGGTCTATACCTTCACACAGTTCAGAAGAAGGAGAGATAGGATGGTCGCTCTCAGACAACTGAACATTTAGCTTAATTATTCTGAGCTCACCAGAAGTCCACTGTAATCACCATCAAGAGACAAGGAGTCGAACTGACATTGAAGGCTTTGGCAGAGCAAACTTAGGCAGAGCTGAGGCAGAGCTTATTTCTGAATTGCTACAGCTCACAGCATCATCTTTTTTTTTGGCAGATCCCAGTAATGAATACTCATAAGACGAAAAGCACTACCAGGCCTACTCTCAAGTAATATTGAATCAAAATACCAAGTAGCAATTTTGCATATTTGGCTCTCTGGTATGGAGGGAGATGGCACACACTTGGGAACATCAAATCCTAAATGTCTCAGATGAAACAAGTGAGCTGGACACAAGGCAGGTTTGACACAGAAAGTTTGTCAGCTGTTTTATTATGTCACCACTCATAATAGTATGTTTATCTCACCACTTCCAGTTCCTGAAATGTAGACCGCTCACGAAGTAAAGCACTTTGAAGTCAGTAGTTGCAGTCTGCATTTTATTGGAGTACAGAATGAGTACTCTTTTACCCTACAAGACAGAAAGGCTTGTCTGGGACCACAAATAAGAAGATTTATATTCATGAAAATAAATGCAAATCCTTTATCCCCTGGTATGTCCTTACTAGTGTTTTGGAAATAGATCTAGTTTTTAAGGAGTCTCAGGAATTTAAAATTGCATTGCTGTCAGTGGATACAAGCAGCTGTCTTTCTCAAGAAAGAAAAAGAATTAAAGAAAATTTTTCTAACTTTGACACAGATACACTATGTAGCCACAGTTCTGCAGATGCCTTCTCTGAAAAGCAGAAATATTAAATGGGGCAGTAGCTGACCTTGAATAGTTCTCAAATAGTCAAGGGCTTTGAAGCAGGATGAAACATCTTGTGAGAAATCAAAGACATCAACAGAATGGCATTTGGCATAACTTTAGACAATGAGGCTTAGGCTGAACCGATCTGCCTGAGACCAGGAAAATCAGGTCTTGCTCTCTCCCCCATAACCCACATAAAGCAAAAATAGTGTCTCCTTCCTTTTTTCAGTTTCCAAGTCCATTGATGTTGGCCCTAATAGAGGTTCACCCTTTCAGGTGGAGGATCATGGTATTTTCCTACAGCAATCTCTTGAAATGGTATTTTTAGAGGAGTCTGAACTGCTCCAATTCTGTTTTTACTGCAGTCAGCCAGAATTTCACTGGTAGAACTGTTAGCAGTCATGCAAACCAAAATGTGATTGCAGCTGTCAGAGACTGTGGTTAGGCCAGCACTGTGAGGTTTTAAAATGCAGCTCACAGTACCCTAAGAGAAGATAAAAGCAAGAGGGGAGGAGAGAAGTAAGACACAAGTTACAATCCAGCCATATGTCTATTCTCCTACATAGAGTTCCAGTACTGAGCATCACAGTGTCCATTTCCAGAGTTTAGATTTAAGCTGAACAAAAGCAAGAGTGGAAGGAGAAGGGAAAATACATATAAAAACCCGCTATTGACTCTACTGGTAGAAGTCAGTCTTAGTCCTGCTGGCCTTTAAACTTGTGCCGGTTTCTTTCACAGTTTCAGCTTTGAAAATCTTGAAGTCCACTGGAGCTGAAAATCCGTTCTTCCCAAGTGCTGCACCTGGTCAATCATGAAAGATCAGAGAGGACTTAGAGAGGGGCAAAGAACACACAACATGGTCTAGCAGAGCTACACATCAACTTTCCTAGTACTTAGATAAGCCCTAGTCACTCAGAAAGGTCTGACACATCATCACAGCTGAAGTGCAGATTAATGATTATGCATGTGAAAATATGGCTACATTCACCTATTGCTCCTTCAGGAAGCATGAGTGTACTCTTGGGAGGTATGGAAAACAAATCTCTTTTTAAAATAAGCTACTTAAACAAACTGTAGTGCAGTTTCTCTGCACCAAACTTCCACTTTAGTTCAACTCTTCAGATGCCTGTACATGGATGTTAGGCATGAAACAAAGGCTTCCCTGTGAAATGCAGTATTGCCCACTGAAGCAGACAACAAAAGTTTCAGACCAAGGAAAAATATTACTCAGTGTTTTATTTATTTTGATGCACAATTTTTTATGTGTGTATTATGTTAGTTGATTTGAAGTAAAGCATAACTGAAGCAGTGCAAGATCCACCTATTAGAAGAGCTATCAATATACTTCTGGACTTGATGGGCTATTTAGTTTCTGTGCACCTCATCATCTTTTAGTTCTTCCCCTCCTTCAACACACAGAACCACTGCACAAAAGGAGGTATGAAATGAGACACATTTGATGAACTGCTCAAAATTTTATTCAAGTACCCCCTCCTGTGGATGTAGAGTTACATGCAGCCAAATAACAGTTCTAGAGGCAATTGAGAATTTTAATTGAGGTTAACTTAACAAAGAAGAAGAAACAGAAATATTTTGGTGAAGGAAGTTGAACTTGGTCTTGTGAATGGGTCAGATTAGGCTGGTTTAAACCAAAGCTTTGGCTTTGAAAATAGCTTTTGTTTCAAGAATAAGTGTTGGCTCTTGGATGTACTCCATATAGCATCTCCTTTGAAAATCATGGTTTGCAGGAATGGTTGTGTAAAGTCAGTCCAACTCTTGACAGTAATGTCAATGATAAGAGGAAGAGCGACAGTCAGGAATTCTCTCAGGGCCTGATTAAATGAGCCAAAGTGCAAAAGAAAAACATTGTTTAGGGGAAGAATAATCAAAAATTACCTGCTATTGATTGCTTTCTATTGTAGAATTATCTAGAAACAGGGGTCCTGTCAAAACACTGTAGAGTTAAATCAGGAGAAACTTCACGGAAGCGCATTTAGTATTCTTCCAAATCATCTCTAGTAACTAATCAGTAAGAGGTACTGAAGGTGCTCTCTAAACATGATTTTGGTCTCAAAAACCATTAGCTTACCAATTTCCCCCAAAAATTTGCTAACATTTTCCCTGTGCAGGATCTGATGTTCGCAAGTCAAAAATAGTTAACAGGCTGTTCCTGTGAACAACACAGAGGGGACAAAGCCAGGCCATGTATGGCTGCCTGCAGTCCCTCATTCTCCCAGGAAGAGGTCTCAATCACAGACCAGCTTTGGACAGAGCAGAAACACATCAGTGTTTGTGAAAGTTCTTATTGAGCTCAAGCAAATTTCCAGCACTGAATTAATCAACTGCACTATTAGTAAATCTGGTATCACTAACGTTGCCAGATTTCTGGTGTAACCTACATTGTCTCTGTATCTGAGATCTCTGTGAACATGACCAGACTTACAGTGCCAAGTTGTTTACAATCAGAAATGAAGCCCAGATGCACCCAGCTCCTCTGATCTCCCAGGATAAGCTGGAATGACAGAGTTTTTCTTCTGCCAAATTTCTATGCTCCTAATGCAACAATTGTCACAAAAGAGAGGACATGGGGAGCACAAGCAAATGCCTCTCAAGGGACTACCCCTGTTGTGTCCTGGGCAAGTGTGCCCAGCAGGGACTCAAGAGATGAAATGCCTGTGTCACTAACAGTCTGGGAGCCGTGACACATGGCAGCAGCCAAAAAGCTTTAGAGCCATGTCACGTGGCAGCAGCTGCAGTGGGAAAGGAGAGATGGACCTTAAAGGTCATCCATTCTAAACTCCTCTACCATGGTCAGGGGACACCTTCCACTACACCAGGGGTGCTGAAAGCCACATTCAGCCTGGCCTTGAACACTGCCAGGGATGGGGCATCTACAGATTGTCTGGCAACATGTTCTGGTGCCTCACCACCCTGACAATAAAGAATTTCTCCTAATACTTAGTTTAAACCTACTCTCTTTCTGCTTCAAGCTGTTCCCCCTTTACTATCACTTCATGCTCTTGTAAAACCTCCCTCTTCATCTTTCTTGTAGGCTCCCTTCCAGTACTGCAAGGCTGTTATTACATCATCCCAAGGCTTTCTCCAGCTGAACACCAGCTCTCTCAACATTTCCTCATAGGAAATGTGCTCCATCCATCTGATCATCTTTGTGGCCTACTCTTGATTTACTCTAAAAAGTCCACATCTTTTTTGTGCTGAGGCCCACAGAACAGTCCACAGTTCTCCAGGTGAAGTGTCAGAAGAGTGGGGTAGAGGGCAAGAATCACTTGCCTTGACCTGTCACACTTCTTTTACAGTACTGAAAGGGGTAACAGTAATGATGGTGATTATTTCTTGCTTATTTAAGGATCTCCTTGACATCTTTGTATTAGCTGCTTGCTAACCAGCATTCAATTCCTCTTCTATTCATCACCTTTTATCTTCAGGATGGAAATTAAATGTGGTTACCATTTGTGCTACCTAAGTTCTGCAACATTTTTGCACGTGCCTCAGGAACCAGGGCTCTCTTTGCCATTCAGAACCATCTCTGCTTGTGTGACAGTGCACAGAGACCACATCATACCCCTTGCCTAAACACAGCAGTATGATTTTGCCCACTTACACTCCTGCCCCTTCTATTACAGCTTTGTAGTGCAGCCTTTCTGTTATGGTGTCCCAGGTGCCGTGCACAGAGGGCTGCTGCTTAGGCAGCACAGGGTAGTCTTCCCTGCCCATTCCCAGTTCAGCTTATTTGGATAAATAGGCCTAGTGGTACAGGTTCTGCCACAGTACAGAATTGTTCCAGGCTCCATCCTGGATATGGTTTACAAATGCTTAAAGCATTTTCCCATCTACACCTCAGAAGTCTGATTTTAAAATACCAGTTTGCAAGGTCAGAGCAGAAGATGTCTCAGTGCAAATACAATACTGGATACAGAAGCAAGGAAGAACCCAGGAGATGTGAGAACACGTCATCTCAGCTGCTAAGAATGAAGTACCAACTTTTTCCATGTAGACATCAGTTGCTTCACTTTACATAATGCTGTGCAGACAGAACTTAACCAGAATCTACTGCAGGTCACAACAGCTAATGTACCACCACCCACAGAAACACACACACCCTCATCACACTTTGTAGAGCTGCTGTTAATTAGAAGCAGCATGTTTATTATTTAAAGAAATTTAGACCATATTTAGCTAACTTCTGAAGATATGAGAACTTTAAAATACATCTATTTTCCACTTACATTTATTTTGTATAGCCCAGAAATTTTCAATTTAACATTCTTCAAATTTGGGGGGATAGAAACAGAAGGCATTCTTTTCCATAGAGATGGCAAATTTCTGACAGTGATCTTTCAAATCAAGAATTGAAGAGGACCACACTATAGCTATGGAACACTTGATTCAAAGAGCCTCCCCTTTTCTATGTAGTTGGCTTTGTAGAGAGGGAGAGACGCCCATATGAGTCAATGGCCCAGTAAAACGGAATTGTTCTCCTCTTGCCCAAAAATCCTGAGTATTCAATCTTCATTTTCATTTTCTTGCCAGAGAGGCACCACAGTTTCTCAGGAATCAAAAGTATGCAAATACAAGCCCTTTGGACAAGATATAACTCTTTGGCTTGTATGTGCCCACTGAAAGGATACAGTCAAAAAACGAAGAGGAAATCAAGGGGAAAAACATACTAGCTAAAAGAAGAATGATGTTAAGATTGCTCTGGACATCCAAATCCCTGTTGCTATGTGCAGTGTAGCTAAATATCACATCAAACACAGCTTCAGTAGCTACTGGGGCAGGTTGTGTTCAGGTACTTCGAATGTCACAGAGAACACAGCACTCTCAAAGGCATTGGATACTCAGCAAGCTTGACTTTAGATTGATTGCATCATGCTGAGGTCCTTGCAAAATCAAAAGCAACTAGCAGAGTTTATATCTATTTAAAATTAGGTTATGGTATTCTCAGAAGAACAGACACTTAAAAAAACTCAATATTCCACTGCCATCTATTTCCCTACATCAAATCAAAGCTTGATGATGTCTTGGCCACATGTACCTATTAAATGTCTCAGTATTTTGTTTTTACACACAAGTATCAAGTCTCTCTCAAAAAAATAAATAAATAGCCTCCTCTCTCAAATTTCCCGTTTGTATTAAAGTAATTCCCAGTTTTAATAAGAACAAGCATGTAGCATCTCTGAAGTCATGAACTGAGAGTGCACAGATTAAGATTTCTTGAATTCTTGAATATCTGGTTTTGGATGCAAGTAAATGACAGTGAAAAAGGCATTGAGAACGTTCATGTAGTTTCATGCCTAGATGTGTACCTGCTGTGAAGAAACATACATCTAAACGAACACCAGAAAATTGTGCCCTATGTGTTCAGATTTTTCTAATATTAGTTGTGTATATACAGTCTGAAATACCTTTCTGAAAGCCAGAGTATTGCAAACTGGGCTTTCACAAACCGATTCTGACTTGCCTTTAACCTGCTGAAAGTCTGAGGAAACAGGGCAGGGAAGAACAATCCAGAATTCTGAAAATAGTTTGAAAGGATCAGGCACTTGACATCTAGTTACTTTAATGACAGTGTTATTTCAGCTCCTGGGTCTTTCAGACTGAATACTCTGCCTTCATCTTTCACTCAGCAGAGCTGCAGAGCTAAAGCAGCAGCCTGCCATCACCTGCAGACTGCTCTGTTGGCTCGCTGCTGTCAGAGGCACCCTGGCATTACAGCCAGGTGCCAGGCAGTTGCACACAGACCTCTACCCTGCCAGTATGACAAGAATGGAAAGGGAGTTCCACTCACCATTCTCCCTTGTGCTTCCTTCCGGCCCACTCCTTGCTTGTATCCTTGTACTAAGGGGACTTGGACTGCCAGCCAGCTCTGGCTTGCCCTGCAAAAGCAAATCAAACTGGTATTAGTGGTCTGAAGAGCCATCTCCCTGAAAAGCTGCTTAGATTACAAAATCAAACACAACCTAGAGCTTAAGAGAAGGGATGTTGTCTTGTTGAAGGCATCAACAGCTAGCAGCTAAAGAGGGGCCAGGAGGACAAATGTACCCAAAATCCTGCTAGGTCAGCACTACATAGTTTGAGATGGACAGTAAATTTTTTTCTGTTGCGGCTAGATGGAGAGATTCACATCCATGCCCAGTTCCAGGTGTACTACCACACTGACTGCACTGAGTGGATCAAGCACACATAAAACCTGCTAATTCTGTATTATTGGCTCAAGCCCTCAGACAGCATAGTAAAAAGTGATTTGTGGCATTTTCACTGGGAAAAAATCTGAATGCCTCAGCAGAGAAAATCTTCAGGGACAGATAAGGAGCTTTAAGGTCAGATATTTACAAATATCTTAAGATGTTGGGTGTTTTTGTTTCTGTAAACATTGTACTATATTTTGTGTGCTTTCAGCATCAGAAATCTTCAGAAGCCATGGGCATTAAGAGGCTTGGATAATCAATCAGTGAACTTTGTCTGATGCTGCCAGTACCTGTAGACAATTGTATGTTTTGTCAGATTTGACATTACTCTGTAGCCAGTATCAGTTAGATCCCTAAGACGCAGCTTGGGGATTAATACAACAATCAAGCCTCCTTACCTACTTCATCCACCAATGTGACAAGACAGCATGCACTCACAAGAAGTTTGAGGCTCCATGCACACCTGTGGGGATATTTACAGTGAGTATTTATTGTCAGCTGTAAACAGTCCCAAAGCAGAGGCAGTAAAGAATCTACAAGAGCTGAGGCAACCAGACTTATGCATGTACAAACAAATAACCCAAATTCAGTGCCCCAGGCAATTTTTTTGAAGCACCTAAAATCAAAGTGTGAGGCTACTTAGAATATGTTTGTGAACAGGACAGTAACCTCAGTGCCATCCACTGGTCGGTCACTGGATGTCAGAAAAGAGGAAAACAGCAGAAAGTCCGTCCATCAGCTCCAATTTCCCAGCTTCTTAATAATACATTGAAAAGGCAGTTTTCCTGTAATAAAGCTAAACAGAGCTTCCAGTTCCTAATGCCAGCATATTTATAATTTTCACAGCAGTTATTAGGACTTGCTAATAGTGTTTGGGACCTGACTTAATGGGTGAGAATAAACTGTCAATTGTGGCTTCTCAGGGCTACAGAAGAGGCTGCCCAAACATGAGTAATTTGCTTGAATCTAGATAATCAAGCAGGATTCAGATTGCTAGCCAGTCTTAGCCAAATATTCGCCTTGAGTGCTCAAGGCTCTTTCCAGCTGGAGAGAAACTGAACTGCAGTCATCACAGAGCTTTACCAGACAATAAAGTTGATTCCTTAAAAAAAAAAATGAGAGGAAAGTAAGACAAATAGTTGCAAATTAAGAATTTTGTAAAATGCAATTTATCAAAGTAATCAGAAAAAAAAATTGTTTGCCTATAGTGTTTGTTTTTCAACAGCAAGATTAAAGAAATGGTCACCTAGAAGCTGCTTGCTCTGAGGAGGATCACAGCATGGCAAGCCATTCCACAATGCCAGGGATCAATGCAAGTAGCTTCCCTGTCCATCTTAGGATGGGTTGCTTAGAGAGTTTGCTCAAAACCATACTGTGGCAAGATGTCGACAAAAGGTTTCATCCAACATTCCACACTAGGATGTCCATCTGAGCACTTCAAACAGCTATGATAGAAACAGAAGAGAAATGATAACCTCTTGCATCATTCATTTCTGAAAAGACTGTATTAAAGCTCCAGGTACACTATGCTGTAGCATATTTGGATATTACATACCTATATATGGCTTATTGACTCTACTGATCTAGGAAACTTCATTAATAATGCTTATTTTTCAAAGAATATGTTTTACTTGGACTTGAATTTATGGCATTTCAAGTTATATGTACATATATAGTAGCTCTTCTGGTTGCAAATCCACCATCTCCTGATTTTAGGAATCGCAAAAATCTGACATTTGCTAAAGAAACGATAGCAAAGCAAGACGAAATACAATTCTGGCCACAGTTCTTTCTAATTTGGTCCAACAGGTTATGTTAATATATGTATTAGACAACAATCAAAGAAGAAGAATAAAATCTTTGCTTTCAATTTCACACCACAGCACTTGCTTAACCAAATGAATAAATGAGGTAATGCTGACTGGGTAACTTACACTTCCCACATCTGTAATCCTATAACAAAATGAGCTGATAGAACAGCCCTGTTTACCTACAGACTCATTTGCATTCCAGTGGCGTCCAGCAGCTGAGAAAAAGCATTTTGTTGTTTAGTTTCAGACAGCCCAAGTTGATGACTTCTCCCAGTAACACCACTTGACATCAGACTTGATGAGGAGCAAAAAATAAATTTTCTGGGTGTAAGTAGATTTCAAAAGCTTTACAGAACTAAGAATACACAGTAATAGCCAATAAGAAGGCAAAATGGATCTTTTCTTTTTTATTATTAGATATATCAACATCAGGTTCGTTTTTTAACTTCAAAGACACAGAAACAGATAAAGTGTGATATTATTGCACTGTGAAGACCAAAGTACCAAACAGTAGGAATTCCTCCCTGCATATGTGGCAGACACAAAAAACTATTACACTCGCATCAGTTATAGGTCACTTGATAATAGTTGTGTATATGTCACAGGCACCTCCAGCAAGGAAGAAATGTATGTTACTATTAAGAATGCTAATGAAAACCATCAGGCTTTCCCCCCTCATTTGTTGCTTAATGGCTCTACTCCCAAGACACTTCTTACCCATCCTGCTCTAGTAGTAAAATAATTCAAAAGCCCTATTTTCTGTAATCTCACAGGATCATCCAAGTAGTGGTCTACATACCAAATACAGTAATTCCTCTGAGGAATTATCCTTCCAGGCTGCACACTTCCCTCATGTTCCTGCTTTATCTTTGGCGAGATAAACACTAATGTTCAGAAGCCATCCCAAACCTGTGGAGGTAAAGTTAAGTTAGTTTTAGGCTGAGACATGATAATTCTATCCAGTTCCCTCCTGCCTGCCAGTACTTCAATATTTCAGTGACTCAAGTCTTCATGTTGCTCTGCCAGGCAGTGCTAAGACTAGGTTACTCTGCACTCTGTACACTTGTTTTATCTGCCTACATCTTTGCGGCCTCTTGAGGCACTTGTGTGCAAACCTACTTGTCCTGTATCTCAGGCTTATGTCTCAGATGCCATTATTTTAAAGCAAGTATTTCTACCTCTGTCCAGTCTCAAAAGACCAAATCCTGGATTATTTGTTAGGGGACTGTTCCAAACTCTTCATGCCTTTGGACATTGGTTTTCCCCATGTCATGCAAGGGGTGCAGTATGTTTGTTACACTTATGACAAACCACCACAGTTCAATGAGCAGTTGTTCTCTTTTGATTTCATAGAGAGTTTTTGAGTCTAGGGACAACTTGAGGATGAATGCTGAACAGCTTTCTCACAGGCACCAGAGCTGTCAGCAAAGGAAAGGAACTGGAAGAATCAGGTAAATGCAAGGAATCTAAAACAATTTTATATTGTTTTGCTAGCAGCTTTTTCTGGTTGTGTTCTGGCAGCTCATTTTCTCAAGTGCCTTTGACATGCTCTGTATGAGGATGAACATACCCTAGACAAGGATTCTGCTGCCAATATTGTTTAGTATTGCTCTAAATATAACCCCTTTCCCTTTGCTAAACCCCTTCCTATCACATTTTGTGGGAGAGTATGCTTTGCATGAAGCAATTCTGCACCTTCATTTTCCTTTCCATTCTCTCCACCAGAAAACTCCTACCTGAAGAAATAATTCTTAAAACAATGTAAACTTGCTAGAACTTTGTGCTAGGTCTTCTAGAGTTTTTAATTTCATTGGGGTTAATGTAGGTTTAGCACATTAAAAACATTGGAAGGAGCCTGGGTGACGGAAGTTATCAGTTATACTGTACATGTCTGATACGTTTTTTGACATGGTGATGGGTGGTGTTCTCCATCAAAGCTAGATTTAACCTGTCATGTTAGCCTACAAATGAATAAAGACCTAGTTGACATCTCTGAAAATACATGTGTAAGGAGGAACTCAGCTTCCTCTGGACAAGGACAATTCCCAGGGCGGTTAAGTATGTTCCAAAAGACTTGAAAGAATAAATCTACCAGTAGGAAGAAATCGAACAGGACATGGCTTTTGCATTCAGTAGATAGAGGTAAAAGGAGGTGCCATAATTAAAAGTGAAAGTGAGAAAAATCAAGCTTTAAGTCTGGCACATTTTCATCCATGATGATAATTAATCATTGGCGTGTTCAACTAAATTTTATGATAAATCTTAACCACTGCCATTCAGGCAGGATGAAATACACCGGCTCAGGAGGAAAGAAAGAGGAATACATATTGCCTACCTTCCTTGGGACGCAGATTGGTTGATCACAAAGATCTATCTTAACCTTCAAAGAACAGATGGGCCAAGATGGGGAGACTAAAGGAAAATTGTTCTTCTCTCACTAGGACACATATTGTACTGAAACATGCTGCTACAAATACTGTGGCCGCTGCCATGCGCCTTACAGCTTTGAATCTGTATTTGTCAGAAAAGAATATTCCACATGTTCTGAGGAATTCATCAAAAGCATGTGGGAGATGATTGGGATGTGATTAGCAAGGATCTCCCCTGTTGCTGGAAGATGTCACTGCAAGTTTTTCTTTCACCTCTTCATACACATCATGATCATGCCACATATTTTGAACTGTTTTAGAACCATTCTCTCCTCTTTTGATAAACAGATATTCACAACAAAATGTTAAGTTTGAATTTCTAAAATTTAGACATCTTATCATAAAGTTCATCTTGCTTCCTCCTGGTCTTTGGAAAGGCAAAAATGACCAAAATTTGNCATATATAATTGAATGATATTCTCATGACAAGACAATTTAGAAAACAGTGCATGCATTCTTTGGGAGGGGTGTGAGCTTCTTTTAATGGGAATTACTTCCACCTCTAAGTAAAGGAGACCCACAGATTTCTGAACCCTGCCCACTGCAATGTCTTTTCCTTTTGATTTTGGAGAGGAAGAAGGTAAGTGCCTGACCAACTTCTTCGTTGTTCTGAGACCAGAAATAGTGGATATAAAAGCAGAAATTTTTTTTTTTTTTTTTTTTACAATGGTAATATTT
>VZTB01003133.1:146925-181668 GCA_013397245.1 Thryothorus ludovicianus | reverse complement strand
GGTTCTCCAGCTTCTCTCAAAAGATTTTACTTTTAAAGTGCATGAATAGTTTTCACTGCTGTGCTCTTAAAAATGAGGACTTCCAGAACTGGAAAGACAGTCATTCTTCCCTCACAACAGATGAGCATTTTTGGATCTTCCTGTGTGGTATCCCTGACTGATTCTGGGACAAAGGACTGGGGATAGCTGGGAAACTGAAAGAGGGCAGAGTAAAAGATGTGTCTGGTTTCCCAAATGGCTTAATTCTCTTCTTGCCCTGTCCCAGCCCAAGGCTCTTGTCCCTCTGGCAATGAAGCCATACAGTGCACCAACCAATCACTAACCTGGACTGGGACCAGAGAACTTTCAGAGGACTGGCAGTGTCTGTACTTCTCCTTCCCTTAGTAGCCAGTTCCCTTAGAGCTAATTGTCATTTGAACCAAAACAAAAAATTCAGAGTGAAACTAGTCTTAAAACCACCAAATGGTTATTCTTAATTCTTGCTTTCCTATAGATTCTGGCAAGTCTCTACATTCTATAGATTTCTCAGGTTAGAGTTCTCTGTTTCATCCACTTCCAAATACATTTGGTAAATGGTCTTTGAATCAAGCTCAAGCTTTGGGTTTGTCTTTATGTAAGGTAAGTTACTTTGCAACTGCTCACACTAATTTGATCAGTTAACTCATAGCCTCAAAAAAAATTACATGTCAAATCTGTGAGTAAAGAAACGGGCATGACAACTTCAGTTTTGTCTGCTGCATGATGAAAACCTCCCCAGCATTAATGTTTTTTGATGTAAAACAATCCAGTGTGGTATTTGTCAGCACAGATTCAGTGTCCAGTAAAAAGTTTGTTGGAATCCCTCATCTGCATATTCAACCTTTTTTCCAGCTCACCAAATGACATGACCGGGCAATAGAGAGTCATAACAGCAGGAAATCATCAACAGTGGTGTAAGAAAAGCATTTGCGTTTGTTTCCTTTCCTGTACTTTGGAACACAAGTGACATTTAGTCCCTAAGTAGAAACCAAGTGGTGTTTATCTGCTGCATTATTTTATTGGTCTACCTGGTTCTCAGGGAAATGGGTGAACAGCAGAAGGGAAATGAAGCACTATCTGTATCCTATACCTCCAGTAACGTCATAACTCATATGTGGAAGACCTGTTGCTCTGAGTTAAAAAAGGATCATGCTACTTTCAGAGTGACTCAGGGTCCAATCTGTTCCTTTCTGCAGAGAAACAGCTTACAGAGCTCTGGCTCATCACAGTATAAAGCACTGTATCCTCCTACTGATATAGAATATGCTTAATTTTAAGGTTCTTCCTCCTTTCTATGCAATTAACCAGTCAATGTTTCTCTTCCCATCATTTCACTTGGGTTCTGAAAGTCACACCGAGTCCTTCACCTTCAGCAGAAAGACTAAGCAAGGTCCAAGGAGACATAAATATGAAAAACTTCCAGTAGGACTTGCAAGGCAAGGCAGTTTGGTTGTCCATCTCTGGAACAAACTGCTTCAAAGTCCTAAAGCCTACAGTGTGGTGTTGAGTTGCATGTGACATGTGGGGGTGTAGTTTCAGTGCTGACAGCTCTGCTTATCAGTTCTCGCAGACTTGGAGCATGTTCCTCCTGCTGCGCTTACACTGAAGCTTATGCTCATGCAACGTGATACAGAAAATTAGTACTCCAAGCACCTGCTGACCTACATGTCACTGCTTGTCTGTGTGGGGTGTACTCTCCATCCTGCATCCTGCCACCTTCCACTGCCAAATCCACAGGGACATGTGGCAAGAGATGACACCTTTGGCTGAAATGAGAAAAATCCCTCAAATATACGATTGGATCCATCAGCCTCTGTTTGCCTGCACTTTGGTGGAACCACCTAATGTGGCTCTGACCCTCCTGTCAAGGAGGAGAAACTGAACCATTACAAAATTTAACAAAAGCAGATATATACACTAGTTAATAAAAGAGGTGTCAGTGCTTTGTGGTCTGACTGCAACCCCCATATAAGAAACTCTAACAAATAAAGAGGTTTTGCACTAAAGAAATATCAACAGAATTGGCAGCAAGGGGCAACATTAGAGAAATTTAAGCTGCCTCTCTTTTGGATTGTTCATGTTAGTAGTTATGGTAAAAGCCAACCAGATCACTAGTACATCCACACACAATGAACACCTTTGTTTGCCACTAGGCAGAATATAGTTTTGCTCTTTCACGCAAGAAATCTAAACTGGGATCAAGAGTTAGGTAAGAACTGCCCTGCAATGCAACAGAGTCAACTTAACGCTGGACAAAATGTCTCTCTAAAAAACACACAGGTGCCTTTCTCCAGTGCTGCATGTTATTATGTGGCCATGTATTGGGATCTATGGGTTGATGTATGTGTTTTGCTCTCTAAGTTGCTACTTTTTCACCCCAACAGACCATTCAGACTGCTAGCTTCCCAGTTGTGGATGGACAGAGCTTGGAGATTTGGCCACAGACACAAGCCAATAGTTCTTTCATGTAATTTCTTTGCAGGGATGGCTTCTTTATCTGGTAGCAGGGGACCAAGGAGTTGTGCCTTCGAACCTGTAGCCACTGACAGTGGTCACATGGTATCCATGAAACAGATGTTAGATACAAAAGGGAGAGGTGATCAGAGGGGATTTTTTTTTGTGAGAGAGAAGGGACAGTGGGACAGCTGTGGGCAGAATTGAGTTGTGCCTCACTGTGGCAGCTGGGACACATGGCCTGGACTTAGGCAAGAGAAGAGGGATGACTTCTAGCTACAAATCTACTTCTAACCACACTTTTTTTTGTTGTTTTACAGCAAACACAATCTGGGCTGCTTTCCTCTGTGTTTTTTTTGTCACATCTCCTGCTAGACAGCCAGAGGAGCATGGATGTTCTGAGTTAGAGAGGTCAGTGTTCAGACACCTGAGCAGCATCTCGGTCACAGAGAGAAGGTATTTTCTTAGCAGTCAAACTGTGATCTGCAGAAAACTTTTCTGGTTTTCGTCACCAGATGGTGCTCCAGCACTGGCTAGTGCAGCCTCGGTCACTTGCTGAAGCACCAGGTTCTCCTGAAGCTTTTGGCTGCCTGTTCTGCAAGATGAATTTCAGTATTCTGGTTTGCAATTCAGATTGTCTCTGTCTTGGGCCTTTCTTCAGCAAGAGTGAGTGAGCCCTCTACCTGCTTCTCAGCAGCAGTTTTTTATTGAGTTGGTTAGCTCTTAGGATTTGCCCAAAACAGCTGGTGTAACTCACCTCTTGTATTGTTCCCACAATGGGCATTGTAGATGGATCTGACCAAACATCAGGCCTCCTTTGCTCATCAGATCTCTTTTTGGAGCATGGTACACTCCTATCATGATTAGTTGCTTCTTCATTAAAGATATCAAAGCCTTTCCCTGGCCTGGAGTTTTGGTTTGGCATTGGCTAGACTGAAGACCAATCAGATAGACAATGTGTTTGATGTGAGTGGATTGACTTCCTTCAGGGTGCTTTTGCTCCTGTGTGAAGAGTTTGAATTTGGAGGGGAATCAGGCATTCAGCACACAGCACACAAGCTGCTGTGAGCTCACTGTGTTAGGCAAGGACTTCGGGGAAGTGCAGGAATCCTGGGGCCAAGAAGCCTAGTGCTGGGGAGAAAAACGTCAGGTTGCACATCTACAGAGTGATGTGTGCCAAATTAGTCAGTTTCTCAGAAAAAAGAGATGTCAAAGCTATAGCCTGTAAAGCCAGAACCTTTAGTGGTGCCACCAGGCCGCTTCTGAGGCCTCAGAAGAAATCTTGGTAGGCTACCAGGCAGTGCCCATAGACACGCTGCCTTGCTGAGAGCACACTGAACAGAGCCAGACCTGCTTCAGCCAGGCTGCAGCTGAAGTTTCTCACCTCACGCTTGAGAACAACAGAAACTCACTCCACCCAGTCTGGGAACAATAAAGTCATTTCCACACACCAGACCTCTTCAGTACACGGGAAATCTTCCCGCACGTGCTCACAGCAATGGGAGCAGCACTGTCCCAAAGAGGTTTGGGAAATCTGCTTTTTTAAGCTCAAATATTTGGATAAGTTCAAGTTTCATAGATTCGGCTTTGTCCACATCTAGTGATATAACCAGAGCACAATATAAGGGGGTTTTCAACCTAACTACTCCTAAACTTCAGAAGATTCAACTTTGTGCATATAGACATTGGGATGACATAATGATATCTTGAATTCTTTAGAGGAAAAGAAAAGGATAGTGTCCTTTCCCCTCATATGGCCAGTGCTCTGGTCGTGTTTGGTGTCATGCAGTGGTTTGTGTCCTTTGATTGCACTAGAATAAGCAGAGATCTGAAATCCACCCTCCCAAACTAAGTTTTGAACACCTCAGACACTTGCTTTGCCACTGAGCCAGGAATTCCCGCTCAGGACTAAGACATATTTCCAGCAAAAGCTTTTTGGTGAACAACAGGAAACTTATCAGGAAGCACTTTTGGTAAAAATATGCTAGTTTTGAAATTTGACATTCTAGACGAGACCTGTTTACACATTGTACTGCCTCAAATCTAGTAGGTCAGGTAACAAGAGGCACTTCCTTTTACCACGAAAGACCTGGATTATATCCCTCAAAATGCACATCACAGAGAATTTATTAAAAGTAACCTACTTTGGGATTTGTACTGCAGGTCAGAAAAAATATGCAGACTGCGCTAGCCTTTTCCTGGTACTTGTCTCTGGCTTTGTTTCCCAGCAAGACTCAGATTACTCCAAGCTGGTAACCTTAGGCCATACAACAAGATGTGTATATCTAGACTCTAAGACAGCCTTCATGAGAGCAGTTTTCTTCTCATGTTAAGGACAAATAACCCACAAAGGCCCTCTGTTTTATGACTAGGTTAAACATCATGATATAAATGCAATTTCTTGCTCTGACTTGTGTGTATGTATAACACTGGTAATAGTGTCAAGACATTTGTCTGCAGGCAACCTGAAAACATAGCTGATTTCACTGAGAACTACTCTGTTCCTCTTAGAGGTATGCTAATTCCAATGTCCACTTTTATGACTGCCTATCAACCCAAGCAAATGAAGCTATGCTGAGAGAATTAAATATGATACTATTTGATCATGGAAAATCCAATTAAAACTCAGAAAGTTATGTAAAATTTGAAAAAGTACTGTCTTTATTTCACTTTGCTTTCTAATTTGATGTGTGAAACATAAAATAACCCTTGGGAGTAGTTATTGTCCACAATATCACATTAAACCAGCATTTATAACAAAAGATGACAATATGCATGTGGCATTTTTACATCTGTGCATCTCATTCAAAGCCTGTCTGTGGAGTGTCATAAATACAGCCAAAAAAATTTCTAATTATTATGAAACAAATAAAGTAGAACATTTCTTTATCTCCTCACTTTTTCTTACAAATCCAGATTCTTGGAGCAGGCACAGCTAATTAAAAAAACTAACAATTATAATAAAAAGAGCAACTCACATTGGATTAAGTAATAATTGCAGCTGCCGTATGATCAGAAAATCATAGAATCAGAGAATGGTTTGGTTTAGGTTGGAAGGAACAATCCAGATCCAACCAATAGATCAAGTTGTTCGGAGCTCCATTCAGCCTGGCCTTGAACACATCTTCTCTGCCTCAACACCCTCAGAGTAAAGAATTTTTTTGTAATCTGTAACCTAAACCTACTCTTTTTCAGTATAGAGCCATTTCCTCTTGTACTGTCACTACATACTCTACATACATGCAAAAATTCCCTCTCCATCTCTTTTGTAGGCCCCTTTCAGGTACTGGCAGGCAACAATAAGGTCACACTGGAACCTTCCCTTCTCTGAATAATCCAAATTCTCTCAGCCTTTACTCATAGGACAGGTGCTGCAAACCTCTGGTCACCTCTGTGCCCCTCCTCTGGACTCACTCCAGCAGGTCCATGTCCTTCCTGTGCTGGTTCCTCAGAGCTGGGTGCAGGGTTCCAGGTGGGATCTCACCAGAGCAGAGCAGAGGGGCAGAATCCCCTCCCTCCCCTGCTGCCCACGGGGCTCTGGATGCAGCCCAGGACACGTTTGGCTCTCTGGACTGGCAGTGCCCATGGCTGGGTCATGCCCAGCCTCTCACCCACAGCACCCCCAAGTCCTTCTCACAGGGCTGCTCTCCATCTGTTCATCCCCAGCCTGTGCTGGTACTGGGGGCTGTCCTGACCCAGCTGCAGCACCTGACACTTGGCCTTGTTAAAAATCATGAGATTCATGTGGGCAAATTTCTCAGGCTTGCCCAGATCTCGTTGGATGACACCCTATCCTTTAGGTGTGCCATGAAATACAGTTTTTATGATACCTTTCTTGTCAGAACAAAAGGTTCTTCTTACTTTACTTCCCTGGAATAGAAATCACATCCACCATCTTTTTATTAGCTTTTCTGAATTAAGGAAAACCCAAGGAAGAGGGAAACTAAACATAATGAGATGAAATAAGGTCCAACATTCAGTTTTCATCATGAACTCTCTGGGATGAAAGTTTTGTTAGAAAAGCAAAATACTTTTGGAAATAGAACTATGGGGGATAACCATTGTATAATCAGTTAAGAGATTAAGATCTTAAAATAGATTTGGGAAGTTTTTAAACTTTGTTTTATTATTGGCGAGACAATAAACAGCAGCAAGAAAATAGTAAATAGTAGACAGCAAAATTTTCCAATGGTATCCATGTTTCAGAAAGGCATAAACAAGCTAAGGATAGATGCTGACACTCCCTAGCATTCCCAAAGATGTCCAACAGAAACAGCCAGAGACTCCTCCTAAAAAGCTCATTATGTGCTCCTGATCAAACCTTTAGCCAGTGCAGCTGCATTCTAGAATGGAGGAGACATACTCAGGCTTAAAGCTGCATAGGGAGGAGCATTGGAGGTTTTCAGCTCATATTTCAGTAACCTTCATAAAAAGCTTATTCTCTAACAGCTACTAAATTATTTTATTTCTGAACTTCCAAATTAACCACGCTGCATCTACACACATATCCACAATTGCCTGTCTTGCCAGAGACTAATCCCTCAGCCTGCCTGCCTGGACTGCAGGAAGGGGAGTTTCCTTCATCCAAGGCACTCACAAACACACACCTCCTTTGCAGTATGCCAGAGCCTGGGGACAGACAAAGCCCTGCCATGAGTGTCACAGCAGTGCAGTTGCCTGGCTTCCTTATACATCGTACACAACAGACCCTATGCGTACCCCAAATTCACATGCGTACCCCAAATTCACATGCACAGTGTGTGTGACAGCCCAAAACCTGGTATAGGACTGTGCTAGGGCAAGAGTAATTTCCTCAGCCTCTCTGCTCCCAGCGTAGAAGGACAGAATACAGATGCTGTAGGGAGAGGAGAATCCTTTTGCAACTTTTCCAATGGTAAACCAGTATCTATCTTGCACACATAACAGAAAGGCTAGCATTTTAGATGACATTTCTGCATTGTATGCAGTAGCCTACTATTTAGATATACAGCATCCTGGAATAGCTTGCCTCAGCCTTTCAAAGCAATCTAAGATGGAACACGCTATTTTACAGCTAAAAGAACAACCAGGAGCATACCAGACAGAACAAGGCAGACTGCTGTTTTCATGACACCATATTATTACAAAATACTAAAACCCAGGCTTGAAAGTAAGTACGAAAAAAAGCACAGAAACAAAACTACTTTCCTGTGGTATGCTTCTTCCATCATGTTTCTAAGATGGAAGCTAAATGCCTAACATTCTGACAATGCCTAGCATTCTGACTTAGGTCAGAATGCTCCTGAAGAACTAGTGGAAGATGAAAGGGTGTAAGTGGAGAGGTGAGAGGATTGTGACAAAAACATCTTGTTTTGTCACCACTCTTCCCTTTCAACAGTGAGGTTTTGTTTCAAGTGTTCTAAATCTGACTTTGGTTTTTTCTAGTCCTTTTTTTTTTCCCTGCTACCACAGTCTTTGTTTAGAGGCAAGGAAATGTAGGGCCTACTCTTCTCCTCTGTCTCCCTTCCTGCTTAGTTTCTTGAGTTGGTGACTCAGGGCAATTTGCCCACATGGATCTGCAAACCTCTCTGCTCAAAGCACAGGAATCACATGTGGTCTAAGGAGACAGAGTTCTACAAGTTCAAAAATATCTAACAGACCACCTTATACTAGTTTTGTGGTCTTTGTTAAAACCCATGGATTCATACTTTTCAAATGCCTTTGTAATGGAGTAAATAATGGGATTCCTGCTCCTACAGTCAAAGTACTAAGAGTGCATGGTTTGGATCATAGCTCCCATGAAGTTAGCTTCAAGCAATAATAGACTGTGTCTCAGACTTGCACAGGATGTGCCAAGGACTCAGCCTGGAATACTGAACATCTCCCAGCTGCATTCGATTCTTGCAGCAGAGATTTGCTGCATCTTTCAAACACCAGCAGTGGCAGTGTTGGCCCCCTTAATTCCCTGGTCTGTCATAGGCTTCTGTGTGGAAAACCATAAGTTAGATCATTACGGGTTGTATTGCTTCTGAAAGTGCATACTAGTGCATGAGCACATGGATATTTCATCAGTGTAAAGCCAACTGCATCGGCTTCTTGCAGATACTGATGCTGAAACTCCATGAAACAGCCGCAGTTATGTTTCTGCCAGTACAACTCTCTCAGTCCATGCCCATCCCCTGAATAGCAGCAGTCTACTGGGCCCTATTGCCACCAGATAAATGACAGAGATCAAAACAATTGCCTGTGCCAACCATACTGCTTAAATTCTCACAAACATGGAATGACCCAGACCTTGTGCTCTTAATTGACAAATCCCAGCTTCCACACAGGAGAAAAGTAAATGTGATATGTAAATGAGACATTGGTTGTGGATGTTTCAAATATGGCCCAAGTTTTTCTACAATGACCATTTCAAGCATCACTAAATCTCTGGGAATCATCTGCAATATAGATATCAGAGGATGCATTCAAATCTTTTATTAGGAACAGCCTCCAGACATGCCCTTCCCTATCCCTGGGGAATACTGTAGGGCAATCAGAGTTGTTAGCTATTCAGGTGCCATAAAAGTTAATCAACAGAGTGCCACAAACAGGAAATCTCACTGAAAGAAGGGCACCAATTATTAAAGAAAGTCTACATTATCATTTCTTTATTCTGTCATTGGGGGTGGGTGTGCTTCATAATACAAATGAGTGGTGGAGAGTAAAGTCTCTTCTTGGGCTTACCTTTTCTAAAGAGTTCTACAAATTATGCTTCTTTAAATCTCTCTGGAAAAGGGCAGAATGGGGAAAGTGAGGTGAAGCCAAACAAAATTTTTATGATTATGGTCAACAGGAAAATGTAAGCAATATCAGCCACAAATAGAAAAGGCATCTGCTGCTCTACAAACAGCCAAGTATACCTTAAACAGAGGAAATTCATTGAACTCATGACGTCCAGATGGTCCTAGCAGATGATCTTTGCTGGAAGGCACTAAAAAAACATACAGAAGTCCTTGGAATGTTGATTTCTAGAAGAATCTCCTTTCTGCCCCACTGGAAGCAGCTGGATTAACCTTGCATATTTAGGCAAGAAACACAGCAGGAGGATTCATTTCTGCAGACTCAAATCAATATTCATGATGCCAGCTCAGACATATCTGGGGACATTCTGTTGATTTTATAAAATAAATAATATTGTTTCTAGGTTTGAGACCCTCACTGCCCTCCAAGGTGCCATGTGCAGTATTAGGTTTGAAATGGGGCTGCAGCTCTAATTCATAAGTCAAACATATAGTGTGGTCCCAGGGCCTGTGAACTAAGTGGTGTGGAGTGCTGGTCTTGCGCAATGGGGAGGATGAGATGACTCCTGAAACCCTAGGCTGTGAATTGGACCAGGAGTGCTGGTCCGTCTGGGGGATTTCTGCAGCAGGATCTCCTCTCTGTGTTATGCCACACAGACCTAATAGGAACACGAGTGCTTTTACAAAGCAGGCCAGCACCAGCAGGGATTAGATGAGTCACTACCTGGTCTTGGGTACTGCATGTTTCCTTGGGTGATGAGCCTTTGAGGGGGGCAGTGTGGCTCTTCATCAGACAAGGACACAGAGCCTAAAAGGCAAGAGGGAGAGAAGCAGTATGGATATGATTTATACAGTCAAGGAACAATGCTGAAGTGGAACACAGAGTATCTGCTAGAAGACAGTAACCAGCAAATTAGTGCACTGACTTGTGTAAAGTGGTACTGCCTGTGTGTTTAGAGCTGCTGTAATAGGCTGTCTGGTTTTATACCACACTTGCAGGAACACCAACTGCATGATACATTCATTTTTACACCTCCTCTTAAATACCTTTTAAGCTCTGCTCCTTGACTGCCACAATATTCCTTCTGAAAATCTTTATCATTTGTCTTCTGTCAAATTTGATCCTTTCTGCCTTCTCCATAAGGAACTGCTTTCCTGGACCTTGCTATTATTTAGCTCCTCTCTGAGGAAAACTTTCAGTGCAATAAAAGATCCAAAGGACATCCCAGACTTCTCATTTCTTTCCCCCAGATTTGTTGGACATTTCTGATAATGGAAGAGCTCCAGGGCAAGTGGTTTTAATAAATCTTAACTTGCAAAAGCAGGGTATGTTGATGATATACATACAGGACTGAGCCCTTGAAAAATGGAAGCATGATAAACTTCCATAGTCCCTCTACAATATCGCCAAGTGACTCCTTCTCTCTCTGGAAGTGGGTGGAGAAAGATAATTATACATTGGAAGTATATTCCTCCTTTCCAGAACATGACCAAAGGTAATTAAGAGATCAAGTGTAGCCTTAAACCTGAAGTTCCTGCTCTTGTCTGTTTTCATCTTGCTTGCATCTTATAACTTACCTGCAAGCACTTGAGGCAATCTCTTTTGAATTTTGATTTGTTCATCAAAATCAGATTAACCTGAGTATAAGAGAACTCCCCTATGATGACCAGGTAAGATAACCAGACAGACTGCTCTAAGACTGACCAAGTGCTATGAAAAGTGTTAGATGAGAAGAAGTATTCGGGAGAGAAATCTATGCGACACAATGGTTACATATTTTTTTTGTTGATCTCATGCACTTGGTTTAGAAATGCTTGAATGGCATTCAAATGTGTCACGAAAGAGTTGCAGAAGTCCAAACTCTTTGATCAATCAAGAAGCCAACTAAGACAATTGCTTGTTAGACCTATGGAAAACCTTTGGACATATGAAACAACCAGGAGCTCCCAAAAACAGAGTTGCCAGTATGGGCTGCATTCAACATATCTATCACTGCCTTTTTTCACACTATCCAGGGGCAGATGCAGTAAAGCCTTGTTCTTCCACTTTCAGTCAGGCTGAGGAGAACATTTACAACCTTGCTTGCAGGCAAGAAAGGTTTGACTGGGGTGAAAAATTTGGCCCACGTTATTTCTTGATGTCCCCTCCCCATCCCTGCTCTCTTTATCCTCCTCTGCTTTACATGTTAACAGGTTCCTGGTCTTGGACTAGATCTCCTTAGCCAATGCATCATTCAGAGGAAATACAGAAGCAGGGTACAGAAGCAGGGCATTTCATGGTTCTTAGAAGTGCTCTACATAAGTAACTTTAAAACCTGCATCACATCAGGGTACAAGGTAAGACACACAGTCACATTTTTTTGGACTTTCAGAGGAATTGTACTGTGAAAAAATGAAAGGTTGTTAAGGGGAATCTGAATTCCTTCTGCTCTGGCAGTGGTGCATGTTTCCTCAAGAACCTGTCTGCTTCATCCTGCTGGATGCATAGAATCACTTGTAACAGACAAGACAGACTTCATCCTATGTCCATATCAGATACACCATCGGTGCCTGCCATCTCCTGTGATCAGAGAACACTTGGTTCTTGAAATGAGAAATTACCCTCAACTAGGGGCATTAGTCTTGGAGGAAAAAATTACCATCTGAGTGTGGTTTTTAAAGTGAATTATTATGAATCCCTTCAGATCAGTTTCCAAGACCGGAGTACCTACATGGAAAGATACAAAGTTTTTTAGTTATCACACCTGCTTCTTCCATGACCAGACCGCAAGACTTCAATTCTTATTTACATTTGTCCCCTGCATCCGGCTTATGTAAGGTACAGACGCCCTACAGAGAGAATGTTGGTGATCTAACATAATACATGTTATGCTTACAGCAACCTCTACACAAATGGTGCATTGCAGAGATCTTGAAGCCTTTGGTTGTGAATTAAAGCAACTGTGAATACCCAGAACAGTGTCACTGATTCAAAAAGTCAAGGCTATCTCATCTTATGATCTCCTAGAAACAGATATCCCTTCTAATGTGACTCCCCAGCATTTCTTCAGAGCTCCCTAGGTCAAGTTTTGCAGGGACTTCCTGACATAGTCAGTAGGTCATGAAACACACAAGGCAAGTATCCCACTACTGAACTATGGCTTGGGGGGAAAAACTAAAAGAAAAATGCTTTCTGGCAGAAATTTTGAAACAAATTTTAAAACAAATTTTTCCAGATAGAGAAGCCCAGTGGATATTATGGAGCAAGAGCTGAGCCACAGCATTGAATACAACAGCCTTTCAATTCAAGCTCAATTTTACCTGCAGCAATGTCCACTGAAAGGATAGTTGTCTGAGGGTGAACAAAATTGAAATAAACTTAACCTTTAGCATCCTGCATATGATAGAGGAAACAACTGACTGTAAACCTAGATGAAACAAAAAATAATAATCAGTAAATTAAGCTGATATAGCTGAACAAAAGCAGAAAAAAATGGAGAGTAAGACATGAGAAATAAATAACTGGTTGCTAGAGGGTTTGCTGTGCTTTTTTCTGCTGGATTAATTGACATGCAGCTGGGTACATCAAGAGCAAAGAGAATATTTTGACGGTTTTAGCAAGTGTTCAATACCTTGAATGCTGGAAACGATGACAAGGAGTCTACTTTTGGGGGCACAGACAGGTACAAACAGTCACGTCTGTTCATTTTTGCAGGCACTGCTGGCTGCAGGCCAGAGCCATTTAAATGCATTAGCTCAGAGCCCTGTATATGCTGAACAAGACTATTCAGTTCCTGGAAGAGAGCTGGTTTGTGTCTTGCCATCAGCAAGGGCAGACACAGCAATGATGTTATCCGCCTACACCATTTGTGTAGGTGCAGCTGAAAACACCATTTGAGGCCCTTGAAGAGAATTTATGGCTTGGTTTTACAAACAGTTTTTTTTACACAGACAGATGATTTTTGACTTTTTCTGACTGTTTCTGCCACAAATTAAGTCCCCTCAGGTGACTCTTGGTTTTGACAGAGAGTATGATAATTTAGTCCAGTCGTGAGTAGCCACAAAAATTTGGTACAAACGTAACTATGTTACAGTACCTACTAAACTATGCAATAGATCTATATTCTCCTCCAAACTCAAATGCCCTGAGTATTGTGATGATAATAGTTACATTAGTTTAGAGAAAAGCAGCCAGTGCACATATTTGAACAAGGCTAAGACTTGCTGAGCAGAAAGAGAATCAACTAAGAGACAGCAAAAGAAAGAAACATTAAATGGCAACTGCATCAGTGGAATGTATTTGGCATAGCTAAAAAATATATCTACATGAAGGAAGGAAGTACTTTAGCTACCTAATTGCACTTCAAACCATCTCCTGTTCTCTGTACATTTTCAAGAGCAAAGAAAGTAAGAAAAAAACAAGGCATGGTTTGTGGGGGAGAAAGAATGTTAATATCTGTTACTAGAGCAACTGATAAAGTTGGAAAAATACATAAGCTTTCAGGCATACTAGAACTTTTTTAACATTTGCATTATTTTATTTCCTGAAATAAACCTATATGGTAGCAGAGTTTATTTCAAGGTTGATAGCACAAAGATAGATAAAATTATGCTATGACATTTTGTCTGAAGTACCACCCTCTGTAGACAAAAATCTCAGACTTCACAGGGGAAAAAGTTTTGCAGGTCAACCTTTATCTGTAGAACATAGGTCTGGCCTTGCACTGGAAAAGAACAAAACTTACACAACCCTCAAAGTTGTCAGTGTGTTTCTATTAAATAAGACAGCCTGAAATCTATCCATTTTCCTCCTGCAGAGCCAAATCTGTAAGTCAAACAAGCACAAGCTACTCCAGTTGAAGATCTCAGAGGATATATTCTGTCCTGACTTGCATGATGATCACATTCAAAAAAGTATTCCATTACTTCCCAATGATATTCATTACACTTTCTCCAAACTGAACTGGAACCATAAGGGGTAGAGATGCAGAGATAAACAAAGAGATCACCCTACCATATCCAGCTTTGGTAAGAATTTTGCCACTACCATTCCTAATAGAAATAAACACTGTCTTATTTCAGTGAGTCAAATTGCAGGAATGGTTCTGGCAAAATATCTGCAGCAAATAACATGTCCAGAGACTTGTATGAGCCAAAAGAATAGACCTATTTCAATGGGCCTCTATAAATGAAAAATGCCTGCTGTTTACTTTTGGCAGTTGGCAGCTGCTGTTGCCAGGCTCATGAAAGTTTTTGGAGAGACAGCTGCCACCCCTGTAGGTCTAGTAGCTGTGCTTCAAGGCACTGGGTTAGGACTTTCTTGAGCAGCAGCAGTGGATTTTGATCTTGCAGCCTAAGTTAATGAGGTCAAAGAAGTTTCTGCTGGGATGGTAATAGTATAGGGTAGATAGGCACTGTGTATTCATACTTAAAGGAAAGGATACAATAGCTATCGAACTATGTAAAAAAAATTTTCTTTCTGCTGCTATCATGATACCAACTTTGTCCCAGAATGAAAAATGATGGATAAGGAAAGTAATCTGCACTGCCTGACGTGATGCTAATACCATCTCTTGCATTGCTCACAGTTCCCTGGCAGCACTGTCTGTTCCATTCACAACCTTCACAATAAAATCCAGGGCTACAACACCTAGAATAGGAGCTAAAGCACCTAGAATATTGTTGCCACTTTTGAAATCACCAATGTAGAGTGGTCCCTGCCTCAATATAGTCTGTGTGAAAGAGAATCCCTCTAGTATGATGATGGGCAGAAGTCAAGCTTAGATTTGGAGTTTAGGTTTGAAAGACAAGCTTAGGTATGAAGCCGGGGCTTCATATCTGGATGCTTACCTACTAGTGGTGTCAGTTCATTTTGGAATGACAAAATGATTGACAAAGGCCATGCTAGATTGTCAGGTTTTTTGCTTTGGCAGAAATTTTCCCGAGCTAGTAAAGTCCTTTTTTCCACCTTTGAGATGAAAGAAGAAGCTGAAACTCTTCATGTCATGCTTCCAAGGTTGTTTATTTTTTCTTATCTGTAACATTCTTTCTCTGACCTGCCAAAGTCTTTCTGTCAGGACAGTCAAAGACAAACTCTCCGCCTGAGAGGTGGTGTTTATCTTTTATACTAACAACTACATTTACATTATTTACAATTATTTTCCAATACCTATCACCTACGTTAGACAGTCGGTCTTTACTCTAAACCAATTACCCCTGTCACCATCACTGCAGAAACTGAGAAAGTGAATAAGAAGGAAGAAACCTAAAAAGCCACAAGGTTCCTCCATCTTGACATCACACACCCCGCTGTACTAAAACCCAAAAACTACTTTGACAAACTTATTATTACTCTATATAAACTTTAGTGACCTGTAATTCTTTTTTTAAGGTTGACAATCGTTACATGGGATAAAATCCAAACCACAGGTGTTTTGGGCTCTGTGCTGAGGTCTCTGAACCTCCAGACTGGGTCTCTGAGCCTCCACGGCAGTCAGAGACAAGCTCTGGTTCCCACACTAAACCTCTGTGGCAGAACAGACATTCTTTCCTCAACATCGGATCTCCACACCCAGGCCAGCTACCTTCCCAAGGTTAGTTTTTAACAATACCTGACAAAGATTACTGCTACAGTGTCTTTTGACGATAGCTTCCAATTGACTTATATTGAAAACTCTCATTATTCATCTGTACCCCAGGGATAAAATGTTATATGACATGCTGGACCTCCATTGAAGTCACATTCATATGGGGCTCTTCATTTGAGAACAACACATTTGCTTCATGTGTCAACAGCTCTGCCACCCAAATACAGAATCATGGAACCATAAAATTATTTGAATTGGAAGAAATTTTAAAGATCACCTAGTTTCAGCTCCACTGCCACAAGCAAGGACATCTACTATCGCAGAGCAGCATCTATACTATTGCAGATGCTGCAATCTCAGGTCCCATTCAGCTGGCCTGAAAGTGGCTAAAATAATTGAGATGGGTCCAATGAAGTCACCAAAGATAGATATTAATTGTTGGAGGACCTCATGGTCTGAGGGCAGCTTGCAAAAAACCCTGGGGTGTGGCTAATCTAACAATACATAGGTTTAACTGAGAACAAGTATCCAATCCCATTGTCAAGACAGGGATTTGACCATATATGTCCAAAGGTCTTGAACCAACAGAGAAGTAGAACCAGAAACATGACCCATCCCAGGGTAACTTCACCAGCCTCCCTGCAGCACCCTGCCTCCCATGGCCTCAGGTTAATGCTGTCCATGTAAGGAGCCCGGGTCAAGTTATGCTCTATCCCACCTAATACAGTTCCCACATTCTACTACATCAGGTTTCTCAAAATCCATGGCCTTGAACACTGCCAGAAATGGGACATCCACAGATTCTCTGGGCAACTCACTGTAACCTAACCTAACATGAGGTTACAGTACCTCACCTCCCCCATAGTAAAGGAATTTTTTCTAATATCTAGTCTTAACCTACACTTTTTCAGTTTAAAGACATTTTCCCTTGTAAAAAGCACTTCTATTTTCTTGTTGGCCTACTTCACATACTGAGAGGCTGATCTAAAGTGCCCCTGGATCCTTCCGTTCATCAGGCTAAACAGCATCAACTCTCTCAGCCTGTCTTTGCAGAAAAGAAGATGTGGTCCAGCCTTCTAGTCATCTTCACGGCCTCCTCTGGACTCACTCCAGCAGTTCCATGTCCTTCCTGTGCTGGTTCCCCAGAGCTGGGTGCAGGGTTCCAGGTGGGGTCTCACCAGATCAGAGCAGAGGGGCAGAATCCCCTCCCTCCCCTGCTGCCCACGGGGCTCTGGATGCAGCCCAGGACACGTTTGGCTCTCTGGACTGGCAGTGCCCATGGCTGGGCCATGTCCAGCCTCTCACCCACAGCACCCCCAAGTCCTCCTCACAGGGCTGCTCTCCGTCTGTTCATCCCCAGCCTGCAAATGTGAAACAGGGTTCATCTCCTTTTTCAAAGGAAATTGAAGTTACGGTAAGTGTCCTGGTCAAGTTGTCAGAGGAAGCTTGAGGTCAAGTAGGTACTTCAACCATCTGAATCCTGGTTCAAGTCCTTAAAAACAGGGTTAGAGTTTTATCAAAGTATTTGCCTTCCTAAGGTCTGCAGTGTAAGAGATTGAACTGTTTGGGGGTATGGTTTGGTTTTTTCTGAATACCTAAAGACATTATGTACATGACTTTGTCAAGACATGCTATTTTACATTGTGGTCTGTTTTCAGTAGTGTCTACCATCAGCTACAGCAGAAACTGAGTGTCATTACCTATTCTGCCATGCACTATTAGAATTAAAAGCTAGGACACCTACAAAGCAAGCTTTTATTTTTTTGATCTGTGTGCTATTTTAATTCATTATGTGAATTCATTATATTCATTATATAATTCATTATATTTAATTCTTGCATGTTATTGCAAACAATAAGAAAATAGACATTTTTTATAAATATTCACATATGACAAATAATGTTACTTGAAAATAGAGGAATAACTACTTGCAGAAGCATGTCTGTATTCTATCATCCACATTATCTCATCTTTTAAGAAACAAACAAAATTATCATAATTGTTCATTCCTTTCATACCTTACCATTTTCCATTACCATCACTGTCACTATTCACCTAAATGTTAATGCTCTCATCTGGTTTTGGCTCATTGCAAGCCTCCTCTGGTTGAAAAACAAAATCTACTCTTCAGAATTTTTCAAATACCTCTGCCTGAAATGTCATTTTATGCTGCTCAACATCATGCAAATTATCTTGGAGATCTTCTCATACAGTGGATTATGCAAGCTCGTCACATTGCTAGAGTCTCAGTGAGAGGGTAAGTTTGCCTTAAGAGCAAGGAGAAAATATTTATCTTGATAGCGGAAGAGGGAGAAAAAGGACTGTTTGTTTAAAAAAAGCTTTGCCAGAAAGGTTTCTTAATGAAGCCAGTTTTGTACAAATGTAGTCAGAATAATAATAAAGTAAAACAGTTTAGTATGTCCTTATCTTTTCACCATCCTTGATGAGTATTATCACTGCTTTCATTTGGGCATTTCATGAATCATTGTCTAAATGAATATCCTTGCCTGTTATTCATCATGTTTGCCTTCTGGATAAAACCAATTTAAAATATCTTGTGACTTTTCAACAGTATGATCTGTTCTCTTAAGAATGTGGAATTAGAGCCAGCCAGAGTGTATCTTTTTTGTTTATTTTGCTTTTTATGGTAATCAGGATTTCCCTTCTTGCCGGTTTGCTGTTTTGAGAGGCCTGGCTGGCCCTGCTCAGCTGCCATTGAAGCAAATTGGAATGCTGCAAGAAACTTGCATTCCTTGAGGAATATACCAGGGTATCTCGACAGAAGAGAGGAATGGTAGTAATCGAAGCTGGAGCTGGTGTTGATGTTGCAACTATGTGTCCTGCTTAGAGAGAAAAGGGGGTGGAGTGTTTGGTGTTTTCATTTCAGATCACCTATATCATTGGTGCGGGCAAAGTTTCATCAGTAAGAGCCAAGTGCTGAAAATTTACCATCTTGCCTGGCTCTCTCCAGAGAGAAGGTGTTGGGGTCAGCTGGAAGTCCCAGCTCCCTCTCACCCCTCCCTCCTCTCAAGCCCAGCAGGGTATGTGCCCCCCAGGACCAAGTCAAGGTGGGCGAGCACTGCCAAACACAGCTGAGCACAACAGTCCAGGACAACATATATGATCTAGCTCCCAAGGTGCTTGTTTTGTCCCAGTACATTGTGGTTTGTTTTGGGTTTTTTTCAGGCTTGGCGTCAAGGAAGGATTCTAAGCCATGAGAGCTCTTCTGAACGTACTGACTTTGTCTGGAGACCATGTGGGCAGTGCTTCTTTTGGGAAGCCTGATTTTTGTTCCCAGTGGTGAATAACTTTTTGTGGGTCCCTCTCTCTTTTATATACTTTTTGCCATTAATACTGCACTGGCTATCGTGAACTTAGTAAGTTGTTATTCCAATTTATATTTTCTCCTCATTGTTTCTCCATTATTGGAACAGGTGAGGCAAAAGGGTGGGATTCTTTGAAATTTACTTCCCTGCTAGTTGTTAAAACCAGCACGCCATAGTAAGTGCTGCAGGGAAATTAAGGGTAAATCCAGCACCTCACTTTTCACAAATACCGTCTGTTAAGACTGGGACATCTTCAAAACAGCATTATTGTCAGCCTCTCTGAATACTCCATGGCTATTAGCAACTCGCAATTTAACTGATCAGGTAGGGATGTTAAGATGACAAGATAGAACTGCTTCAAGAATGTCATTCTGATTTGCCTTATTAAAAAGTTTAAATATCAAATTTGATCCTGGTGACTTTTTTCCTTTTTGTCCCCTTGTATGTCATAACTTGGCTTAATGTATTGGATGAAGGTTTATGTCAGTCACTACGTTGTCTTGTTAATATCACCTTGTTGAAACACACAGACCACGGTAAGGCTTGGCAGGCAAGGAGTAATTCTGTTTTCATGACCTACAGGCATCTCTTAAAAGATCATCAGATCATTCAGAAGCAAGAGAGCTGCTCTGATATGAGGGACTACTAGGGGCTAATAAGTAGATTGAATGCAAAAATATCAAGAGATAGAAACAAAAATTTCAGTGAGGGAAATGCGAGTTTACCAAATTTCAGTTACACTTTAAATGCATAAATTCTTTTCTTCCAAATTAGTTGCATTTCAGATTATTACACAGTTTGCTGAGAGGAAAATCTTGTTCTTCTTCTCAACTCTTTCTAACAGTCAAAGAAGTTGAGAAATGTTTGAACTGAGTCATCAGGATTCTGGCCACCTCCATTTCTGAGGTGTTGCTCTGCATTTTAAGGACTACATCATATTGAAATATGATAGGCAAGAGATGACAAATCACAGAAGGGAAGATATTATCTGCCACAATACTTACACTTTTTTCATTTGCAGCTGCCACCTTTTATTCAAGATGTGATAATGCATAGCTGGAAGGGAGGATACAGACCTCAAGGCCTACAGTTGGCATTCCCTGCGGCCTAGCACACTGAAGGTACATCTGCAAGCAGACAGAACAAATGAGAGCCCTTTTGAGCAAGGAATAATATCTACAGACATGCAAAAAAAAACAAGCCAATGGGAACACATTATGTATACCTAGGGTTATCATATGTACTGATATACTACCAACTTCAATATGACATTAAGAACAGTGGTTTTTCTCCTATGCTTTACATTTCCCTGATAAGATGCATGTTGTGAAAGGAGTCCTGCTGCTTTTATGTCACAAATTATTCCTGGTGTACAGGTTTTTAGAATTGGTCAATCTCTCTTCATGGCATCAGCTTTGGATGGACACCATAATTATGTCTGCACACCTATATGGGAGTCACTTTTATTAGCCAGTGTGTAGGAAATCAAGTCTGTGATTTAAAAGAAATTAATATTTTTGCTTCATTCTCTCGCTCAGCTGGCAGATAACCACTTAGTCTGACAGGTCAAGGAGCTGAGGTCCAGTGATTATTATCACCTCTTCCAGCAGGAGCATATTGTTAGGTGAGCTTGGCTGAAGTACAAAGCCATGTTTATCAGTGGTGGGTGAAGCCTGCTTCCCCATTGTCCTAGTTTTGGTCTGGAGACAGAGGTTATTCTATACCACCTCAGGTCATTGCTGCAGCAGATGGAAGGGACTCTCTGGACTTCGGAGGAGAAGTGTGTGGGTTTCAGTCAAACAGATTTGGCAGGCAAGGGGAGACATCTGCCACAGCTTCATTGTCTCAGGATCCCCAGTGGGAGTTTTTGTCTGTGGATTACCCTCTTTTTTGCATATTTTTAAAATTAATTTTATTTTTGTTACATTTTGCTTTCTTATCTCTTTACTAATAAATTTTTCTAATCTCAACCTGTGACCTTCACCTTTTTACTTCCAATTCTCTTTTCCATCCTGCTGGAGTAGGAAGTGGGAGGAGGAGCAAGTGAGATGTACATGAATCCTTATTGAAGATGCTCAGGAGGGAAGTTCTGCCATTTCCTTGAGATTTCCATGCTGGAGTTACAATTTCAGATGGTGAGGAGAGAAGAGACAACAGGAGGATAGAAATAGAATGAGTCTAAACAAATATAAAAATGCTTTTGTGAAGGACTCTCCTCTTTTAAAATAATACAACTTTTCAGCAATTAAGTTACTGAATCATAGAATGTGTTGAGTTGGAAGGGGCCATCAAGGATCATTGAGTCCAGCCTTGCACAGCACTATCCCCAAGAATCACATTGTTTGCCAAAGAGTATTGTTCAAATGCTTCTTGAATTCTGTCAGACCAATAGAACTTGAACTCTGTCAGAAACCCCCCAGACCAACTTCTCTGGGGGGGCCTGTTACAGTGTCCAACCACTGGATGCCCTGGGTTAAAAATCTTTTTCTGATATCCAGCCTACACCTGCCCTAACACAACTTCAAGTTGTTGCCTCAGGTCTTGTCAATGATCACCACAGAGAAGAGATCAGTGCCTGCTCCTCCTCTTCTTCATGAGGAAGTTGTAGACTGCAATGAGGTCTCCCTTCAGTCTCTTCTTCTCCAACCTGAGCAGCCAAGTGACCTCAACCACTCTTCATACAGCTTCTCCTTAAGTCACTTCACCATGTTGGTTGCCATCCTTTGGACGCTCTCAAATAGCTTAATGTCTTTGTAATAAAACTGTCCCCAGCACTCGACGTGAGGCTGCCCCAGAGCAGAGCAGAGCAAGACAATCCCCTCCCTCCCTTTCCTGGCTGGTGATGCTGTGCCTGATGCCCCCCAGGACAGGGTTGGCCCTCCTGGCTGCCAGGGCACTACTGGCTCATGTTCCACTTGCCACTGTCCAGGACTCCCAGGTCCCTTTCCACGGCACTGCTTTCCATTTTCTCATTCCCAGGCAGTCCATACACACTGGCTTGCCCTGTCCCAGATGCAGAATCCAGGACTTTCCTTTGTTGAATTTCATACAGATGGTAATTGCTCAGCCCTGTAATTTGTGNTCCACTTGCCACTGTCCAGGACTCCCAGGTCCCTTTCCACGGCACTGCTTTCCATTTTCTCATTCCCAGGCAGTCCATACACACTGGCTTGCCCTGTCCCAGATGCAGAATCCAGGACTTTCCTTTGTTGAATTTCATACAGATGGTAATTGCTCAGCCCTGTAATTTGTGAAGGTCTCTCTGCAGGGCCTCCCTGCCCTCAAGGGAGTCATCAGCCTCTCCCAGTTCTGTATCATCTGCAAACTTGTTTCACATCCCTTCCAGTCCTAGACATTTATGTCCAGTCCTAGTCACTTATTAAGATGTTGAAGAGCACAAGGCTAAGAACAGAGCCTGTGGAACCCCACCAGTGACGGTCTGATGCCACCCCACTCCCTGTGGCCCTTTGTGCCTGACCCATGAGACAGCTGGTCACCCATCACATGATGTGTTTATCCAGCTGAGTGATAGAAATTTTCTCCAGAAGGGTCCTGTGACAGACAACCTTGAAAGCTTTGCTGAAATTCAAAAACATTACATCAGCTTCCTGGTTTCTCTTGATCAGCTGAGTGGGTCACCCTTCCTAGAGGGAAATCAAGTTTGATAAGCAGGATTTTCCCTTCATAAAGCCAAGCTGGTTGTGACCAATGTCTGTGTTGTCTTTCAGGTGTTTTTCAGAATTCCCAGGACAATCTCAATAATTTTACCAGGAACGGAAGTGAGACTGGCAGGCCTGTAGTTTCTGTGGTCATCTTTCTTTCCTTTCTTGAAAATTGTGATGACATTCACCAGCTTCCAGTCAGCTAGGACTTCCACAGATTCCCAAGATCTTTCAAAAATCAACAGGAGAGGTTTTGTGATGACAAACCAACTCCTTGAGGATTTTTAGATCAATCTCCATGGACCCTGTAAGGATCTAGCTGGAGTAGTAGATCCTGCACAATGTCAGGGTCAACTGAGAGTTATTCTCACAGTCATGGTCTTCCAGCTGGGACCCCCTTAATCTGTCATCTGTGTTGACGACAGACACAAAAAAAATTTTAATACCTCTGCTTTGTCCATGTCCCTTGTTTGTGAGATTACCATCCTTCTCCTGTAAGGGGACAATGATATTTTTACACTGCCTTTTGCTATTCATATATTTGAAAAAGCTCTTTTTATTGTCACTCACAGTTCTGGACAGTTTCAACTCCAGTTGAGTCTTGGCCACACAAATTTTCTCCCTTCAGTGGTGAGCAACATCTCTGTATTCTTCTTATGTCTCCTGAGCTTACTTCCACTGGGCATACAACTTCCTTTTTGCCTTATCAAAGACACTGGATCACTTTTCATTATGAAGAAAGTAATTTACAGTTCTGAATCTTAGTATCAGGAACCTCAGCTTCTCCTCTAAGTGTTTTACACAAGCTTCCTCATTATGCAATATAAGACCCAAAAAAATTACTTTTTTTAATTAGAGGCAGTACCTAATTCTATTTACAGTCTTTGACACTGGCTTGAACAGTTTCAAAGAAACAATGGTCAATTTCCAGACAGAAAGAGGGGTTTTTATCCAAGAAACATTTCTCCAATTAATATAAAAGCATGCCCAAACTTTTAGTCCAGTATAATTTAAAAGGGACTTGGAAATGTTATAGCTACCATTTAAAGATGCTTAACTCGATATTGGTGTTATTTTTCTCTGTGCTGTTCTTGTGTTTGTCTCCTTAGGGCTCAGTGCATGTGTGTGAGCATTTGTCTTTCCAAAAGAAAGAAATCAAAATATAAACAACAGGGCCTAGGGATATTTGTGTTTAAAATAAAAGGTTTTGTGGCACACTTTCTACTATTGCAACTCAGCAGCTGGCAGGAGTTCAGCAATGAATGATGAATTCCCAGTTCTCTTGAAAATGCTTGCTTTTTCAGGCAAGGTACCTTAGTGGAATTGGACTGGAACCCAAGAACCACACCATATGGTTTTGCCATAAAGATCTGTCAATGTTTGATAATACAACACATAAGTATTACACTGTTTTACCCAGGACCTCATTAATCTGAATGAGAGCTGTGAATTTAAATATCTTTGAACCTCTGAACCTAGAACACCAGCCTCAATCATAATATGTTGCTACAAGCATTGAGTCACAGTGAGATGGCTGCACTTCAGTAAATCACGTTCTCCAGGGGCTTGCAGGACAAGTTTTATCAGTTTTAAAATCAATTACAGTTCCTCTGACAAACTCTAAGTTCCATTCAATACCTGTAAAGCAAACAGCACCTATGTGAAGCATGGAGCTGTTTAGACATTATTTTTACAGTCCTTGAAGGTAGCAACTTGTCCTCCCTGTAGTGAATAGGAGAAAGATCTAACTAGAGCAATTTTCTGGCAGGAGCTTAGCGCCATCAGCCCTAAGCACCTAAGCATCTCATCAAACCCTAGGAAATACATGACCTTTGGATGAGGCAAGTATGGTAATATAGGGACTTTCCTTATTCTCTCCAGGAGACTGGACAATCATTTCCATAAGTAAGAAAGTACAGAGCTCTCTCAGAAGGAGCACAGTGTCTGAGATCCTTTCTATGGGGACACAAATTCACCATTCCTTCCCACTTGGAAAATAAGTTGATGACATTTGGACACAGATGACTGAAAAAGGGATGTTAAGCAAAAACACAGTGAATAGATGAAGCCAGGACTGCTCCTCTGGAAGCTTCAGCAACACCATTCTCATTAGGCCAATTTTTCTGGAGGCTGGAAGAAGGACTGGACCAAGTTCACCAACATTGCCATCAGGGTTTGGTAACATGCCCTTCTCATGACCCAAGAGAGGCCCTGGCTGGCGATGCAGGAATGACATGCCTTGAAATCCAGGTATAACAAATCCAGCAAGGATCTCTGAAGCTTGTTAATGGAAACAGAGACACAGTTGATAAGTATAGGGCCTGGGATTCAGACAAAGCTGTACCGCTGCAGTTCAACAAATTATATGCTACCTGAATTGCTGAAAAGGAACCATGTGCACTTCTGGTGTGCACGAAAGGGGGTTAAAATAAGGTAGATGATATCAAGTTTCCAGAGGACATGCTTGCTTCTTCACTAATCATGGCCTAGTGCTTCTTTCAACATTGTCATCTACAGTTGTATCACTGTACACATTAGTACTTAGGAACACAGCTGTCTTCAGAAGGATTTGTCTGTGAGCTTTTGGGAAGTGATCCTGACGCTTCTGGGTGCACAGTACTTTTCCAGGTACAGGATAGCAGCAGATAACATGGGAGAAGCAGGGATGTTTCTGGAATCTGTGCCCGTCAGTACGAAATATGTGTGTAAGAGAGTGTCTGGGCTTAGAAGCAGCCAGAAAGACAAAAACGAGCCCGCCAAACCACACAAGGGAAAGCTCTTGAACAGGTAGAGGAATGAAAACCACGGGATTGAAGACCAAAATGAATATTCAGATTCAAGGGTTGTAATTCCTTAATATCGATACAACAGTGAAACTACCAGGAAATACAGTCATATTTTGGCAATGAACCAGTCTCTCACGCACTATTTCATATGCTGTCAGTACAGAAAGTGCTACTCTGAGTCAAAGGGCTAATTGTAGCAAAACTTGACAAGAGAAGGGACAGGGTAGCAGTAAGCAGTGTATTTCTGGCTGCAAGAAGCAAGTTATGATATTGTCCTGTTTGCCATCTTTCAATAGAAAGGAACTAGAATGTTTTGAAGAGGAAAGAAAGGCAACTGGTTAAAAATATGGCAGAGTCTCCCCATACTGCACTTGTTAATCTGTGGAATTGGCTGCTGAAACATCTCCCTCAGGCCAACCAGAAAGATAGGTTAAACATCATAAAAAAATCTGAAGCATTTCTACATCTAATTGAAAAAAAAAAAAAGCAAAGCTCCACATGAGAGAGGACAAAAATTATTTATGAAAAGAATAAACCCACTTCTGCTGTGGCATATAAACTGAAATTCTAAGTAGGAGACAGAAATTTCTTTTTATATTTGGTCATTGTTTACTGTGAGGTTTCTTGCACCTTTGGCTGAAGCAACATCTCTAGTCACAGTCAGACGTGAAATTTTGGGCTAAAAATAATATTAATACCAGAAATTCAGCCTGATCTTCTGTTTCATTGAGTTTATCCTCCAATACAAAAATTCTGAAAAAGTAAAAATACTACTCACGATTTCCTCAGGGTTAAACATTCCTTCCTAAGAGAGCAAACAAGCATAGTCAGCTTAAGTCAACATTAGGACAGTAGATACTTTTGAAATTTATAGTCATCTTAAATTTGGTAGAAGAAGGGAAGAGAATAGTACCTTGATGTTTCCTTAAGAGACATATGTAGTCCTAAAACAAGGATCTTAGGCTCAGCATCTGCATGAAAAGTTGAAGTCATTTAAGTCAGTAAGTTTGAGCTTGCTATATCTGTACCAGTTCTTATTGCGATTGCAGAGGCCTTCAACTAGCTGAACAGTCTAAATAGACATGAAAAACTAATATGATTGCAAGCCTAACATTAAATCACTTTTGGTTACCTATTGATATCAACTACTGCAGAGTTGTGTCTTCTCAGCTGAGATGTTGTTGAACTGAATCAGCTAACTTATATGTTCTTTGCCTTTTGAACTTAAAGTAACATGTCATTTTATTACTACATGTTTATTTTAATCATAAAGTAAGAAGCACATGGCTAAGCCAAAATACGATTTCAGGGCTCCAGGTTTCACAACTGCTTCTTTTCAATTGGCTCTGTCTAACAGTGGAATAAAGTTTTCCTGTGATGCATTGATAAACATCTCAAGCATAGGATAGAGATAAATGTTTTCTTCCTTAGAATGAGAAGACTGTGGAAAAGTTTCATACCTTAATCTGATAGTTATTCTCTTTTGAGACAGCCTCAACACACTTAGTTCTCCTTGTTGCAAGGGCACACAACAGGCTCACATCCAACTTACTGTCCACCTGGACCCTGCTTGTGCTAAATCTGCTTTGGTAGCATGAGTGTGTTATTATAAACTATAAGTGCTAAGCATTCTTACCCATAGTCCCATTCTGGCAACTAAAATGGCAATCATCTGTGGGACTAAAATAAAAAAGAAATTGAGGACAGTAGGGAAAATGAAAAGGTGATACACTGAAATAGCTGGCAGATTCTGTCAGTAGTTCTACAACATGGAGTTTAGACAGACCAATGACAGTTTAGGCATCTGGTATGCGAGTTCTTATCCCTGGACAAATTGTAGAGATTTCCTTCTTTTTCTGGAAAGCAGAATGGATGTGTGGGAGGATGTATTTCATTTCAGCCCAATTGCAAGAGAACTACCAAAATATATGAAAGCACCTGAGGAAATACAGTCCCCTGCTAGCCTGGAATGTCATGTTGCAGAACTAAATTGGTCAGAGGAATTGTGTCCTATTTCTATCTGAAAAGGAAGACTAGGCAAACAGAGCAAGTTAGTGTTTTTGGGTTTCCTGACTTTTTTTCTTCGGGTAATTTGAATACAACCAGGTGAGGTGGAGCTGCTGGCCAAGTCCAACAGGGAGGGTCTCAGAAGCTGCCCTGAGATCTTCTGGTACACTATATATAGGTCTGAAATATTTCCCCTTCCTTGTTCTTCTCCAGCACACCTGAAGATACAGCAGCAGTTGTACATTCAACTCACTCCCTGCTGTTGACAGGACTGGTGTCCCTGTCCCTTTTTCTGCAGTGTGCCTGAGATGTGGAAAGGAAGACAAGAAAATATCTAACATTTAGAAACAAATTTGCATGAGTATAATGACTACACGCTACATTTGGGCTACTGTCCATGTGGTATTTAACTTCCATGAGGGAAAATCAACGGTCACGGCTGAGGCTGGAAAAGCAAGGCCAACTCTTCTTCCCAGTTCAGACTCCAGAGATCCATTGCTTAAAAGATAACAAGATACATATCACAACATAATCTCAATTACCTTCATATTAGTCACACCCATGAACACATATTTGTCTATTTTTTCTTGGAGCTTATGTAGATTTCATGTGTGATTTTTGATTGGATTGCAAAATCTTTATAGTCTTCAGATTAGATTAGATTTTACCAGTTTTCCTTACAGCACTCCAGATGTGCCTCACCAGGGCTGAGCAAAGGGACAGGATCACCTCTCTCAACCTGCTGGCGATGCTCTTCCTAATGTACCTCAGGATCCCACTGGCCTTCTTGGCCCCCAGGACACACTGCTGGCTCATGGACAGCTTGTTGTCCACCAGGACCCCAGGTCCTTCTCCTCAGAGCTGCTTTCCAGCAGCTCACCCCCAGCCTGTGCTGGTGCCAGGAGTTGTTCCTCTCCAGGTGCAGGATCAAGCACTTGCCTCTGTTGAATTTCCCAACTCTCCAGCCTGCCCAGGTCTCACTGAATGGCAGCACAGCCCTCTGTGATATTGGTCACTCCTCCCGGCTTTGTGCTGTCAAGGAACTCGCTGAGGGTACAGTCTGTCCCTGCCTCAGGTCATTGATGAATAAGTTGAACAGAACTGACCTCTGAGGAACCCCACCAGCTACAGGGCTCCAGCTAAATTGGTCACAGCTCTCTGAGCTCTGTCATTCAGCCAGTACCCAATTCACCTCACTGTCCTCTCAGCTAACACACCCTTCCTGAGCTACCTATGAACACACAGGCAAAACAATGCCAAAAGTCTTGCTGAAGTCAAGATGTCCTCACTTCTCCACTGTCCATGCAAACCATATGTAGTTTTGACAAAGCCTTCATTCAAAGACTTTTTCCCAGTTTGAAACCAAATTAGAAAAAAATTCATGAGAAACATATGGAATTGTTTGATAGCTGGTTTTGTATTGCACATTTCTATTCCTGTCCAGCTCTGTTCTGCTGCAAAGGATTTCTCATGCCTTGATCTGTACAGATATTTAGGTCACAAGCTCTGTCCTGCTTTTGCTATACACTGTTATGAAATACTTCTCTTTCCTGGAGAAAATTACATTCAGAGGGTGCTGCAGTACCTACCTTAGTGAAATTAATATATCAACATGTTGTTGCTGCTTTTTGTTTGCTTGTTTGCTGTTGTTTGGTGGTTGTTGTTATTATGACTGACGATTTCTAATTCTTACAATTATAATTAATAAGACTAAATAATTTCTACTAACAGCTGCTTACCAAGTTAGTTCACTTTGGATTTTCATGGAAGGGAGATCTTAACCCATGCGTAGTCCTTGATTACAAATTTTCACTCCAGTCTGTAGCACGATAAGCCACTATTTGCAAGGTGGAAATTTCTTGGCTAGCAAAGTGAGAAGCTGGGCTAGAAGAATGTGCTACACTTGTGAAAAGAATACACAGCATGCTCACGTGAGAGTAACCAAAACCTCATGAGCTCAGAATGAATTAGTGCATGGGGAGTTGTTGATTCCTGCCCTCAAACTACAGTTAACTAAGCTTCCACGATCCCAAATTGTGGAAATCCCAGAGCAAAAAACATGCTCATGGTACCTATGTCTGCTGGGCAATGTTAGGAAAAGAGATGTATGTCTGCATCATCTGAACTGTGAAAGCAGGCATTTGCAAACCCCACTGCTTTATACTTTCCTCATAAGACGAAAGGGAAAAAATACACGACCATTTCAAACAGCTTAATATTTTTAGACAATCAAGTTTTTCTTTCAGGGTTCAGTTGGAATTCTACTTCTGTACTTTACAGAAGCTTTTTTCTGACACTTCTGTTAAAATCCAAAGACAGCTCCTATCCAAGAATAATTTCAGCTTCTGAGTTACAGGCACTTTCTCTACACAGTAGAGCAATGAATCAAAGTATTTAAATTCAGACTGCAGTAATATTTCACAGTCCTGCCAGAGACAGAAACACAGTAGCCAAACTGTAAACAGCTCTGTTTCCTTGCAGTCCTGTTAAATGTCATGAAATACTTACATCTCTCTTTAGCATTGGATCCCATTGAACAAACCACAGATGCAAACCTAAGTTGAGTATAAGCATTTCCAGGACCAAAATTTGGTGATTTAACTTCAAAAGCATATGTATTTTAGGTGAGCTGTTGAACATCATGGAGCAGCAATTTTTTGAAGGTATATTTCCTTCAAAGGAAAATAAAGAAAAATTTTGGTTTTCCTTTTTTCTCCCCTTTTGAAATTTACAAAGCAAAGAAGATATAGCAACACTAGACTAACTAGATTTGGAAATTTAGGCCAGGAAAATCAATTGGACAGCTCACCTGCTTTCTGAATNCTAGGCAAGTAGCCAAATGGAGATCTTCACAAATTAATTTTCAAATATACTCAAGAGCACAGATAGCTCATGGAATATTTTTATCCTGGAAATTAAAACTATAACTGATTAATTTTACTTCACTGTAACACAAGTTACAGAAAAAAAATATGACAGAAAACTTTGGCTGACAAACTTAATTACAGAGGTTTTTTTTGAGAAGAAAATGTTTTTTTTATATCACCTACCTGAAGTTTTGCTACTGCACACAGGAAGGACTACCTCCGTGTGCCTTACCCATGGATAGAAAAAAATCTCTGTGTAACAGAATAATGGCTTGATTAAACTCTGCTTACCTGCAGCTAAGTAGTTATGTCTTCTTGCAAGCAGACTTCAATCTCTGACTTGATATCTGCATGGCAAATAACAATATTATTCTTCCTCTCATCTGTGTTTTCAGAAGAGCATAGCCTATTACCACTTTTGATGGTATTCATCCCTGCAGCATCTGCAGTGACTTCCCTGCTCCAGTCTCAGGCAGTACCAGGTTGTGTCAAATGTTTACTTATGAAGTTCTCCAGATGTTTGCAGTGTCATGAGCACCATGCCCATTTGAGTTCTGCACTACAGGCCAGACAGAAATTATGTAGGTTTTGCTCTTCAGTGTTTAATCAGTTGCATTATCAGTCACACACACATCATTATGACTCAAAAGTGTCTCCCACTCAGAACTGAAACCAAACCTTCCTTTAGAAGAAACCCAGGAAAACAAACATGGTCTAAACAAATCTGAGCAAGTATCTCTCTGCGTGTATTAGGGAAATCCATGAAGAAAAGGTATGTCAGGCTTCCATGTGAAAGCTGAGCAAAACATCTTCTAGCAAAACCTCCACCATGGATCCCCAGCATATGTTAGGAATCCTTTTCATCACAACAAAACAGGCTGATTTAGCAGGTAATGTTTTCAGCTGACATTTTTCCCACTCAAGATGTAAAAAAAGCTTCATTATTTTGCTACATTGGCTGTCAACATCAGAACATATTCTCATTTTTGTTTTGAATTCTCCTGAAATTTTAAATGTTTTTCACTAGATAAAGTGCAGGTCCTTTTAAAACAGCCTGGTATTTATCATTCCCTAAACAAGCCTTCTTATGGAATTTTGCAGTACTATTGTGAGAATGACCTAAGAGCTTGACAGGACAGTATCATTAGTTTATGTGGATCTGCTTAAATTGTATTTCCCCATTGCCATTGCTGGTCCAGTAACATTCATGGGAGAAGATACTTTGCAGTAGACTCTATTCAGGCTGACCAGCATCCTGAGCAGTGTGGCTGCGCTCAAACATCTAAAAAAAAGGCATCAACATTAAACTAAGAGTGAAGGCTCGGGACTTCCTGTGACATGATTAGAGGGCCACCTTTCTTTTGTGGTTTTTCTCAAATCCCTTGGAACCTCATGGACAGAGCACATTACAAAAGCACCCCAGGTAGATATCTAGCCATGCCACTTTCATCATGATCCCATACTCACATGGCTCTGCTGTTTGGAGAACTAAAGGGCTGTAAATTAGTGCATCTGTACTATTTATCGACCTTGAAGAAATGAAAGATGCAAAAGGAGAGTCTTGGTGTACTCTGCCTTGTACATCTCTGCCAAGGGATCACCCCTCATGTCAGAAGTATGGAATAGGTTAAGTGATCACATTTTCACCTCAAATACTCTTTGTAGGAGTTGGGATTATAAAATTACAAAACCATTTGGATCAGAAGGGACATTAAAGTTCCAACATCCCTTCCAGGGTCAGATACAGCTTCCACTAGATCAAGCTGTTCAGTTTTTATTCCATCCTGCGGCAAAATGGTTTGACCAAAACACAGACTAACCTATCATGAAGAGCAGAATATCTAGCATAGGTGGGTGGAAATGAGTGGTTTTTTTTGGAGAGTGTAAGAAAAAAGTATTAAACAACAGAGCTCTTGAATGTAAGAGGAGAGGTAGGGAAGAAATGCTGATTGACATAATGAAGAAAAACACTTTTGGTGTCAAGAACCCTACAAATGGACAAAACAGATTGTACCTAGATTCAACATGACCAAGACAGCAGATATAACAGTACTTTTTCTTAATACCTTTAAAAGTCTGATTTAATCTTATTTTCTCATTATCTTCTGCTCATGATCCTACTACCAGTTAGGTACACCTCTGACCAGTAAAATGGTATTGCTATTGCAGAGATATTTAAGAAACATGCTATTCTTTCTCTTCAGGTTCAGACTGATTGTTAAATTTGCCTCTAAACAAAATGTACCCTTCAGTCTTGGCCAGGACATTTGGTCTGTTTAATAAAATATAATCAGATTATTTTCACTCTGTTTAAGTGTGGATAAACTGCATTATCTCTGCAAAAATCCCAGTGTATGCTAGGAGCTAGGTCTTGTTCCCCTCCCTGTGGACAGTGATGGACACTGCACCTATTATTTTCACAGGGCAGAAATGTGTCTTGTGGTGAATAACACACAAAAAAAGAATCCCATCTGTTCATTTTTTAAAATCCATCACTCTATTAATAGCGCTAAAGGAAACATTTTCTTGTGGTTACAAAAAGAGCTTTAAAACTTAACAGGGAACACAAAATAGCTCCATTTCATTTTCCACAAAACAGAAAGCATTTCAAATTCTAAGTTCACTGGGAATGTCAGTCATCTCTTTTCTGCTTTTTGAGTCTGTGTGCATTGACATGGACGGCAGTATCTCCCTGTTAGTCTCCTCTTCTTTGTCTCCTTGTGTGCCAGGGGTTCACTGGAGCCAGAAAACAGAGTTCAAGAATGCAGCCTGGTCCTTTGGTGCCAGTGTGGCTCTGAAAATACAAAAGAAGACCCTGACACAAAAGTCCTAATCTGTGCAGTATATGTATTGCCAAGGAAACAATCAAGTCCCAGGGGAATAGCTATGAACAAGAACAGAGTCTGGCCTAATTTATGTCAATCTGTGCATGAATGCTTTGCTCCAAGAATAACGAGAGCAAGACACCAAATCTTTCCAGCAGTTGCACCAATTCCCTGCAATAATCTGAAGATCTGAATGTTGTGGTTACAACATAAGAGACCAACAGCAAACTACCAGACCCACCCTCTATTAAGAAACAGGCTCTCTTGACAACTACACGTGTCTCTGGGACAAGATAAAGAGAGGCAGTGCTTTTAATTCACCAGGTTAACTATCCCCTTGGAAACATAAGGACCAACTACTATCACAGATGGAAGACTCACTCTGCAAATGCAAGATGAAGACATACATTGGTGCTTTCCGCTGCTGCAGAGATGAAGTGTATGAGCTCAAGCCCATGAAAATCCTTATCACCACTAGGAGAGGCAGCCACATCTCATGCTGCAGCCCACTGCAATTCAGCAGAATTTCCTTGCTCTACGTGAGGGACACACACGGGTTTACAATAGCTCAAGTCTGACGGTTTTTAAGTATGTTTTTTCAAGGATACATTTCAGCTGATATGTTCTTAGGCCTGGCTGACTCTTTTGTTGCATAAATATTTATGCCAGAAGAGTGGGAACTGGAATACTAGGATGGGAGTTTCTCTTTGAACACCAGTGTAGGTACACAAAATCTTAAAGTGACAGAAAACCATAGGAGTTTTTTTTAAGGGAAAGAAACACACAGGAAAGAAGACATCTTCTTAATATATATAACCTTGAAAATCAGACCGTGTCCCTGAGGTTCCTAAATGTAAGTTCTTTGGAAAACCACTTCCCTTTTCTTTTTAATTTTCTTCCCTCTAGAAAGCCTAACAACAGAACAAAGCAAGATCAAAGCTGAGTCCTTGGCAGTTGGGCAATATTACAAGAGAACACAAAATTGAGTAATACAAATTACAGCCTTGTTGTCTCTATGACTGTGATCCTTGTTTGTGGCTTAAGAATCTGGGTGCCAGATTTCTGAGGGTTTTGAAGATATACAATGAAGTGCAGCAAAGGAGCAAATGTGCAATGAGGAGAGGAGAAGCTGTTATGAGTGAATCTTACTAGATGAATTAGCATAATTAAGAAAATGTATCCCTACCCCTCCTCAAAATGCATTTGTATAAGTATACAATTATCCTGTACTGCTGCTTGTCAAAAAATGTCAAGATAAGGCAGCTGGGATGGGCCTGCCTAAGGGATAGAAATTTTACTGTAAAACTTTCTTTCTTCTTTGGGCAATAGCAGAGTCTAGCTCTTCCCTATAACATGCTAACATGACTTTGCAAGCTCATTCCCCCAAATCCTTAAGCAAAAATTTGAGTTTATTATTCCAAGTTTCCTTACTCAACAGAGCAGTTGTTGCTGGCAATGAGGCCCGTGT
>VZTB01003133.1:112141-141977 GCA_013397245.1 Thryothorus ludovicianus | reverse complement strand
TCAAAAGTGGGTTTGTGTAATTTCCTTGTTTTTTCACTTTAATGGTTTTCCTCCTTGAAAAAAGGACTCCCAATCTTATGAAATGTAATTAACCACAAGGAAAATATGGGGTTTTTTTCAAATTCCAGAGAGTTGCCACTTCAGAGAAAAAGAAAAGGACTTCTGTCTAGCACCATAATGAATTTCATTAAAATGAAAGCAAGATAGATCTGCACTGCACTGTGCTAGAGACCTCTTCTCCGAGACAGGCTCTGGTTTAGCCAAAACCAAATGAAGTTAATAGGTTGTTGTTGGAAGAAAGAGAAAATGTCACTAACCAGGCAAGCTTGTTAAAGCAGTCTAAAGAGGAGACAGTGTGGCAGCAGGTACTTTCGGTCTGCTCTACCGTGGGATTTCTCCTAAGCACTTTACAAAACAATGGCTCAAATCCACAGTGCATCTTCCTGTATCGATGATTGGTGTGTACCCCAGAAAAGAGATTAAAAGGTATTAATATAGTAAATTTTTTATTGTGTTTCCTTTTGTCTGAACAGTGTCTACAGTGCCTCAGACACTATCTAAATTAGGCCTGCAAACATATAATATTTCTTTCACTCTGAGAGAACTTGTGGTATGATAAGAAGGTGAGAGTTGGGGCACTCAGTTACTGTAGGTTCCTTTGGAAGCTAAGATTGTCAAACCTGAATTCCTGAGATAGCATTACTGTCTATATAGTTAAAAGAAGAGTGATTTGTCCTATTTCTGAAAGTCTTGCCATTTCAGATTGCATAGCTGCAAAAATGGAAAAAATCTATTTCCCAGATGAAAAGGCATTCTTCAAATTCCTGACTGAATGCATTTTTCTTAATGAAAGAGTCTTTTAGAGCCAAAGTATAAACATAATGTCAAACAGGAGACAAAGTTGGAAGGTTTGGTCCCTGAGAGTATAGTCTATAATGTAAGGAACCAAGGAAATGCTAAAACCCAGTCTGCCTCAGCATCTTAAGGAAACAGTCCACCTGAAGAAAAATTAGTCTTCAGGATCTAGGGTGTGACATGAGGAAGCTAAAATACAGACTCACAACATGAGTTAAATGTAGCCATGGACAGAGGGATAGTGCCAGTTCAACATCGAGGATTTTCCTTCTATAAGCTTTTGCCTGTTTTTCTTACCTGAAAATGTTCCAACTAGAGCAACAGGTAACATAAGTAAAAGGGGTGCCTTTCATCATGGTTGCCTTCACATTATGCTGCATGGCTCATGATTTTGTAAAAGGCTGAGGACATTCTGCTATAATGCCCTTGTCAGAAAAGCTATGGGAAACCCAATCACGGACATCACAGGGGTTTGTGGAAAAAAAGAGCTCTTTGAAAGAACATTTGTGAAAGAACATGCACATTACTGTCACTGAAAATAGTCTACCTTTCTCTTCACCTTCATCTGTGGGCTCCCATCTCTTTGTAAAGCTAAATATAAGCTAGCTGGCTTTGCTTTTGCATACCTCTTGAAGCCTGCTCATGCCCTAATGTTTACCCCATGAAGTACCTTGCAGCCGTGGCAGCTTCTCAGGACCCTTAAAAATTTCATTGCAGCAGTATTTCTAAGGATTTTTAAGACTGAGACTAGTCAGATGAGGACATTCACCCCATCTGCAATCATTAACATCTACATAAGTACCACACTGCTCTCTGAACTCCCTTTTGCTGATGTTCTCCCCAACTTGAGCTGCAGGGATAACACAGCAATGTTTGCCACACTAATGAATTTGTCCCCTTGCTTTGTGTCATCTGGCTTTTCTGTCTATCTCTTGTGCTTAACACTCAAACTGGATGTCATAAAGATGCTTTATTTTGTACTGCCCATACACAATCACAAATCAACAACATAGGCAAGGTCCTTAAGCACAACATCCAGCAACTTCATAAAAGTAGGTCTGAGTTTCAAATATGGCTGGTAGTAGGTCTGATTCTCTTCAATCCTGGGATCAAATGGGATGTGAAAATGTGAGAAAGGGGTCTTGTACATCACAAACAAAGTAGGGAGAAAGTTCTGCAGGCTATGGGCTTCCATTGGTTTTGAAGTTTTGTGATCAGTGTGGAGACAGCCCCAGGTGGGGATTGATGGTGAGGCAAAACAACCATTTTGCTCTGGGTGCACAAGCTCTGAGAATCAAATAGCTACAAAGGGAGATACCATCCCTTGAATCAAGCTGCAAGTAGAAGGAGCATGGCCAGCAAGTCAGAGAGGGCTGTAGCAAGGTATTACAAATCTCCAAGACCCGTGGAAAGTTCATATGATCAGGAATAAGGAGGCCAAATCTATGAGTTGCATGTGTTTTGTAACATGGATGAGGGTGGAGAGAAGACAGTGATGGTGACCAAGCCTCTGTGCTGTTGGAAGTCAGGCAAGGCAGACTTCACCCAGGCATTCAACCCCTACCACACTGGATTTTTTAATGTCGTTTTAACTGTCCTTTCCACTCTGGAGACAAAATGACAAGGAAGAATCAGATGCATGTGGCACAGCTGGGTGATTTGAAGTCCCTTGAGAAGAGCTGAAACACACAAATTAAATTTTTGTAATTTGGACAAAACATTCAACAGGCTAACATTGCCTCTTGGCAGTCTGTGGAATGGAATCAAGATCTTCACAGCTCTTGTAAAAGTTGTAAACAGGTAATACAGGCTCAGAATTGTTTTCATTTCTGGGTTGACTTGTGTTTGTTTGCCTTTTTTCTATTTCTTGTTTTGTATGTGCATGGAGTGCCCAGCCTACTCTGCTGAGTCAGACATAGTCTTACATCTGTGATAAAGATTGCCCATAGAAAATGCTCTAATGAACCTTCCTCCTAGTATAAGGCTAAACGGTGGGCTCCACTGCCTTCTGAAAAGCTCCTTCAAACTATTGTGGCTATTTTCCAGTTTCTGGTTTTTCTCCAGAAGCATGATTTAGTTTTGATTTTTAAGACTTCTGACTTCCTCACAAAGGCGTGCTCTGATATCAAAAAGTATAAAAACTGTAAAAATTGCCAGAAATGAATGGAAGTGCTTGAATTAGCACAGAAAGTCAAATTGGCATTTTTAATATATAATCCAGTCAAGGGCATACTTCCTGCTTTGTCTTCCTTAATTTTGATAGAGAAGGTTATACCTGAGAGTGTAATTAATAGAGTTTTACAGTTGCAGAGTTCCTGCTGCAGTTAGAGAACACTTGGGTTTTTATTAGCAATAATACAAAAGCAGAACAAGAGACAGAGATTTCAGTTATAGAAAATATTGATGACTATGCAAAGTCTGCATTTAAAAGATCAAAGATACATATTTATGAATAATTCTGGAAATTTATTTTCATGCAACTAAGCAATTGCATGAGCAAAACTAAGCTATTCCTCGCAATAGAGATAAACTATAAACATTCTGCATTTTTTCAGATTTACCTTACTAAACATACAACAGTTATTTTCTGGACTCATTAGTATTGTTTATTTCATATTGTTAAACAGACTTTTGTTAATACTGTCAAGAGAAAGCTGCTGTAATTGAAAGTTTATTAGTAATATATTGATGTTGTAAATACAGAACATGTTTTCATTATCAGAGTAACTTCCTTCAGGTGTACAGCAACAATATCATGAATTCAGCATGTCATGGGTGGCAGTGCAAAATCTAACCAAAACCAGGTATTCGATCACCATCTATAGGAACTGAGATGGCAGGGAAGGGGGGGAGGGTAAGGGGGGGGTGGTGTAATCTTCTGTTGATAGGCCAGCTGATAAGAAACTACCAAGAGCAGCTTTTTTATCTCTTCAACAATCCATCCTCCCTCCAGGGAGAGATCTTCTGCTAATGAGCCATTGAGTCCACTGAAAAACTTACATCATCCCATTGGGAAATGCTCCATCCAGGGGGAGGAGCTGAGCTTTTCTACCTGGATAAAAACCTGAGACTTGGAACACCAAGGCAGCCTTTTCCACTGGATTCCCAGAGGAAGAACAGGCCCATCCATCACCACTGGACCTTCAGTGGAGGGTTGCACCTTTCTACAGGACCACTGCTTCAACAGAGCCACAACTGCCACTCCAGGAGGACTGCAGCCACCATTGCAACCAGACTGCTGCCAACACCCTAACCAACAGGGTGTTAGGTTGTATTCTGACTCTGTCACTGCTTTTCTTTTTCCTTTGTGTTATTGCATGTATTTTTTTTTTTTCCTAATAAATTGTATTTCTGATTTGGAGTCTCTCCCTGGTTTTGTTTTCAAACCAGAACACAGCATTAGAAAAATCTGTAAGAAAGAGATTTTGGGGCTTTTACCAAGTATCCTTCACAAAGCTGGTTTGCCTAGTCTATTGGTTTACAGAGCAACAGAGCCGAAGGAGTTGTTTAGACCAATAGAGGCCCATGGTTTGACCTTCTGCATGTTGCTAAGTAGTTGTTGGGGATGTAACACTGCTTAGATACAGGACAGAGCCACTTTGCAAGTGAAATTTCTGCATTAATGAAAGAGGAAGTTAAATAATGAAAGATCTGAAGGACAGCAAGCTGATATGTGAGCTCAAAATTTGGAGCTGCAAAGCAAGCAGAGCACATTGGACTTCTGTGTGGTGACATTAGGGTGCATCACTATGCACTAAACATAGTAAGAATGACTACAGGCTAGCTGGAATCTTACCCAGTAGCCTATGCCACTACTAGAAGTAAAGTGTCAGAGCTAAAATAAAATGTTTACAGACATAAGACACATGAAATAATTTAGTCTAATGGTAGTTCTCATTTAAAAAACAAAACAATGAAGCTATGGACAACTAAAACAAGAACATTAGCTGGTGTAACAAATTCTTCTCTCCAAGTTTTAAAGACACTAAAGCAACATCTTTAATCACCCAATTTTATATTAAACTTTTCTAGGATGTAACAAAACCCCTGTTCATAGAGAAAAACATAATGTAAACAAGCAGTTCTAACTTAAAAGTTTTAAATAAAGGGAAAATCTGTAAAGTGCTACTTGACTTAAGCAGTCAAAAGTTGAAATAGTTGTGAGTTTAAAAGTGTACAGAAATAGGAGCACTTTATTGCTATAGTCCAGCATGCAAAGACCTGCATATTTTTGCAAAAAATTTTATTTGTGGTGCAAGTAACTTCCTAAAGTGTATCATTAGACAAGTAAGATTTTGAAGCTGTAAAGTAAATAGTTGTTTAGTGTTCTAGCCTACAGAGCTGGCACTGCTGAAGTGGTTAGACCATTATCAGAGGCTTATAGTCTGACAGGCATCATGTTGCTAGGTAGTTGTTAGAGAGGTACCACTGCTTAGATAAGGCACAATTAGGCAGGTGTTATGAAAAAAAAACCCCGCAGCCATTGGCAAAAAAAAACAGCATATCAAAACTGATTCTAGAATATTTACTCCATGACTCACTACACTCCTCACTGAACACTGTGTCAGAGAGGTCCATGGGCCGAGAAGTGCCAGCAGCCTGGAAGATGTCCTCCCATCCCACCTCCACCCAGGAGGGAGGAAGGGGACTGCTCTGGGGCACATCTGGCTATGGAGGATCTGCAGGGACACCTGGGACCAAGCTGTCATGGCCAGAGCCACCAATTCACACCCTGCTCCTCTTACCTGCTGAGAGCTCTGCTCCTTCCTGTCTGCAGGAAAGGTGAGGTACAGATAACTGCTTTTACCTGACTTTGTAGTGTTCCTTGCAGTACTTGCTACAGTTTCACAGAGGCAGTAAATGCCCAAACTGTTTTTCCAGTTCTGCAGTAGTAATTACATTGGGCACCTTATCCATCCTACCCATGACTCTACATTTGAAACATACAAGAGCAACACTGTATGGAGCAGCAGATAAAAATAATCACTATCTTATTTCTTGGGTAATATAGATAATACTGTATTACTACATAGAACAACTGTAGGACACTGCTCAATGTTATAATTTACAATGTACTTTCCATAAAATTTATAATTACTGGGTTTTTTTCATTTTTCTTTTTTCACTTTTTTACATTTTGAATTTACATGGCCTCAACTTTGAATCTGAGAGACATGCAAAACAGTCAGGTGGGATGGGTATTTAAACTTTATCTTTTAGCTCTAGGTATGAAGGCAAAGATTATTCAAGTGATTTACCCAGGGTGACTGAGATAGTCTATGAAACTGATGATAAATCTCCCAAAACATTGGACTGGTTCCTAGGTTGCCTCTGAATCCTTTTCTTTTCACTTGCTTCATGTTCCATTTTCCTTCAAAGAAATGTTTCGTGCAACTGTGTCCAAAACTGGTCTAGCTGGGGCAAGATCTGTCACTGCTCTAACATCTTAATTTGGAGATTATTCATCACAACTTAACTTTCAAAGCCATAACAAATGAGAGACATTAAAACTACATTGACCTTTTGGACCTTTGTGTTTAACAAAGCAACTAGCATGCAGACAGACTGTTGTGGCTCTTATATATATATTATTGTTTCTGTTGCCTTGAAAAAATAAATGTATGTTCTTCCACAAATATTTGGAAAGGTCATTTAGACAATGCAGATCTCTGCATATTCTGTTCACAAGCTGTCTTTAACTTCCTTGGACCACTTTCCTCTGCAAATAATTTCATATATAAAAATATGGGAAGGTAGTTTAAATATATCTCTTGGTATTGGTACATGCATGTCTGACAGATAATACCATAATCTGGTATTGTCTCTCCATCCTCGTGTGTAAGATGACATCAACAGTTCTTCATATATGTTTTTGAAGGAATCCTATTCCCTTGGAATGAAAAATACAAAGTGACATTGTGCTTAAACCCATCTGTGGAGAAGGCCAAAGCAGAACATGCTTTAATTGCAGCAGGAAGTTTCAGATGACTCCAAGTGGAAGCTGTATGCTTATTTCCTCTGGTCTCTTTCGAAGAGTCCAGTCTAAAAGATTCTATCTAAACCATTCTGCTGTAATACAAAATCCTTCCAAGAATATTTCTTCTCTTCCCATCCAGGCATTTGTTTTTTTCTTTCCCTGTGCACGTTATCTGGTAACTTCTACCTTCACATGTGTTTGGTTTAGAAATCAGATATCTTAATTCAATGGCTTTTCCCATTGAGATTTCTGGACAGATATTGCTAAGACAAGAAACTTTAATTCTTCACAGCTGGCCTTCACTGTGTTCCTGCTGTGATCAGAGCTCCAAATAAAAAGCAGCAAATAAAGTTACATCTCATATATAAATTGTATAGCCTTTCCATAATGCTGAATACTACTTAAGAAAGAAAGCTTCCTGCAATATCCAGAGAATATGAAACAAAGTATTTCCCAAAACTAAGTTCCTCAAAAACAATAGTAACGAAAAAATAGTAAGTAACAAGACCTGGAAACAAAATGGCTTCATGCAATTATATGTTGTTCAGGTGTTTGCTCTTCTGTTTGACTTTGACCATATCCTAATCCCTTTTCTGTGTCTTGATTTTCTTTTCTCTCTCATATTTAGCTGCTGAGCCCTGCAATGAAAGGATGCACAGTTATCTAAGCACAGCTTGGTCAGGATCACTCTCTGGAATTCTCAGTTTTCTCAATAATAGTGTTTTCTTCCTTTCTAGTGGCAGAATTGTAAACTGTAGCTAGGTCAAACTTGAAGCTATAGGGTTTTGTTGTCTGTTTCCATTGACAATCCTCAGAAGGACCCTCTGGCTTTTTTCTGTGTAGTTGACGCTGCTTTGTTTTTTTTGCATATGCATGGGCAGTAGAATTCATAATTGGATTTATCCTACTGTCAGCCTGTATCTGCAAAGAAAATGGAGCCTGGAGTCTAGCAGAACATAGAATGATGTGTACATTGTTGCTTCATTCCTCTAGAGGGAACTCTTACTTTAAATCTCTTCGTGCATTTCTCTCTAAATGTGATGGGCTGACCAAGGATGAGGGAAGACTATAAACTCTTTTGCCAGAATGAAACTTGGCAGAAGCCAGCAGTCGTCATCTTTAGGTACAATGATTTTCACTTTTGCCAGAGCTCCTTCCTTAGCATGGCCTGGCACTTCCATCTCCAAGAAACATGCAGGACACAATGTTAAGAATGCCCCAGAGAGCTGGATTTGGATCTTTTCCAGTCCTCACACTGTGTGTACTACATCAGTTCTTCAGGTTGATAGCAGAAACTTGAATTCTGCTGCTTGCGTATTGGCCTCAGACAATAGAAAATTTTGTCCTCAGGGTTTCATGCAAGAGATTGCTCAAGGGAATGGGGAGAGGACTGGGAAGAAGTGCAGAGTACAGCAACTGTACTACAAACACTTCTAACCTACACTATCCATTTGTGGAACTGCCCATTTAGCTGCAAAGGCTGAGGCCCAGTTTCAGACTTGAGTAGATTTCAAGATCCGTAAATAAAAAGAAAAGGACTGCTCTGTGGGAGGGACAACTTCTGCATTCAGAGGAGTGTGGAGAATAGTCTTGTGCATGTCATGAGGTCCCTGTTTTGGGCTGAGCTGCTCACAGTGGATGAGTGCAGTCCTGTCACAGGATCTCCGTAGAGAGACAAGATAATAGGGCAGGCTTCCTCCCACTACCCGCTCCAGTTCTGTGCCTTTCCCAAAGACCAGTGTCAATCTGCCAGCTTCCCTGATTACCCTTATATGGAAAAGTAATAAATCACCACTTCTGTTCATACTGCTTTGGTGCAGTGCCAGCCTTCCTACACTCCCCAGATGTCTTTATAGGCTGCAGATGCAAACCCAACACCGACTAGCTTGCTTCTAGGAAAAGGGACAGGCATGGGTATAGAAGAAATTTGGTCTGACTCAGCATCCTCAACAGCTGGAAATTATAAGAAACAAGATGGAGAAAAATAGGTAGCTAAGTCTGTTGGCACTTCCTACCTTGTCTACATTTTGCAGAATTCTCCAATCCACTAACTTGGCCCTCTGGTATGAACTACTTTCTAAATTGTCTGAGAAATAAAGCACATGCCTACTCATAACTTCAGTTATGAGCAGTTTGCAGTCTCCCACTCAGCTGGATAGATCAGGTGTGCTGGAACTAGAAAGGAGAATAATAATTAAACCAGAGCATTTTGTTCTTTTCAGATCTTTTAGGTAAGAAAAGGTTTGTTATAGGCAGGAATTTCTAGTTTACCAGCATTTGTCCATTAGGGAATGGCATCAAAACAAGTTAGCCAGGCAAGAAAAATATGACAGAACAAAGGAAAATTGCCCATGTTCTTTGTTTTTAGGCAGCTGTGAGGAGTGATTCATGCCAGTGATGCCAAGGGGTCTAGATATGTGATAAATTCAATTGTAACAACAGAAGTAATCACAGGAACTAATCTAATTCCATCAACCCTTCAACTGAATAAAGTGGATCATCAAGGACTGGGCAAGGCTTATTCTAAGTGGCATTTATACCATGTCTAACATCCCAAATTTTCTACCTTCTAAGCCGCCACTTCATTGTCTCATTTGTTTATGCTATATGGGTCCCCTGAAGATCTTGGGCATGTACTAGAGGGTGCTTAGCTCTTTCTTAGTGCTGAATCCCAGCACTCTTCTACTCTACTTCATTGCTCTGAGATAATTCATGACAGATACGTAAATGCCAGAGTATGCTTTTCTCAGGGAGCAAAAATGGATTAACAGAACAGAGGTGTATCAGAAAATTGACTGTCCAGGGGAAAAGCTGTTTTGACTACTTCCCTTCTTCTACCTTAAGCTAGTTCTGCTTTTACTACCTTTACAATCAAGGATAGGACATGGACTCCAAACCAATCCATAGCTGGTGTAGATTCAGTACATTCAGTGTGAAATAGTTTCATTTGCAACGTATATTGAGACCTTATCCTCAGGGCATTTCAAGCAATTGTTCTGTTATTTGTACGGTATTTGTTCTGGGACAGTTGTTCCTTTTCTGTGACAGGAAGGCCTTTTTTGCATGTCACCATGACAATGCCATACTGTCAGGAAACTACACTTGAGGGGGAGCAAGAGACATTTGAGCATGCAAGTCCTGCTGAGACAAAGCTGAAGGGCTCTCAGGTACATGCAGTACAGAACAATGCTGTATACACAGTTTAGAACAAACTGTGCTCTCAACAGTTTATTCTCAGAGAGAAGTCCAGAAACTAAATCAAATGTATGCAACATGATCAGTGAGGGCTTGAGCCCAGGTGTAAAATGGGGACAGACAGAGCAGAGCAGTTGAGTGTACACAAGCTGCTAAACAGACACTAACATACATTTGCTTTTCTATGTCAGAAGTCAGCTTGCTTGTCTTTTTGCAATTGCAATTTCTCTGGAAATCTTTTTTTCACTTGCAGAAGCAGGTGACACAGTGAAGTACATGTTTTGCAGCAGTATACACAGCAGTCATACCTGCAATTTCTGGTGTGGTGCAGTTAACCAGTCCTGCCTATGCTTGCATGGATTTGTTTTCCTGAAGTTTACAGGAGCCTACCTCTATTCACGGTCTTTTAATGAGGACTGCTAATCTTAAGCATGGGTGGCTGTGGTCCCTGACTAGTCAGAAGAGAAGCAGAGCAGAGCAAGTCGTGTCATATTGCAACTTACAGAGTGGAGGAAATCTGTGCTCTCAGAATTTACGTTCCTCTGGTGCAACATATATCCATCATCAGAGCATCTTCCTTCTCTAGCACAGAGGAAGAAGAAACCAGAAACACAGAATAAGGAAATAGAAAGATGCTGGATTATGAATCCCAGGTTATCATGTGGCCTGCTACTAGGCTGCTGTACAGGATATTACACCTACACCTTCACAGGGCCTGGCAGCTCTGCCTGCTGGAATTAGAGGGGAAGATAGCATCTGTTACTTGGCACTAAGAAGAGGTCTATGGGATGTAATGATTGGTCTTCCAGAAACGCTGTACCATTGCCTCAGGAGCAATATTCCCTCAGCATGGAACAAATGAGAAAATTTTTCATGAGCTGAGAAACCATTAAGCCAAAACCCACCAAGTGTGAAGACATTCTTAAACTGCTAATTAGCCTCTATAGGTCTCATCATTGTCTTGAAATCTGAGATCCTATTAATATTGGCTTACCCAGAAAGATACTTGGGCTGTGTCTACACTGTAAGACAGAGTGACTCTCACAGGGAATCTTGGTACACTGAATTGCATTGTAAGATCAAGAGATAGAGAAAACCAGCAAAGATCCATTGAAACGCCTTAGCCTAAAATCTAACTCACCTAACAAGTTAACAAATGAACATTCAAGGACTGTGTACCTTGGCCTTCAGTATAAACAGTTTAGCAATAGATATTATCATTTAACATACTTTGTACCTGCATACAGTTGATGTATACACTTAGATACCAAAATTTTACCTCACAGTTTATCCAGAAGACTTAATTTTTTAAATTGAAATCCTCACTGTCACTACTGAAATTTTGAATTTCTGCTTAAGCAAAAAGTATTTAACTTGTTAGAATATAAAATCAAAGTTATTATTTGTGTATCTACCCTCTGGGAAATCTCAGGCTTTCAATAAAGAAAAGAAAAAAATATCAAAGGGTTCACCTAACACCCTCTTCTAAGCCCAATGAGCAGACAAAATTTACACACTTACAATTAATTTTAACCAATTCCTTAGGGTAAACCGAAGAACCAAGACATTAAATAAACCTTGTTTAAGTGTATTAGATTTGTTCTAATTTGAAAGGTGAATAATATGTAAATAGGACTATCGGCTAGAATATATGAGAATGTCTAGGCCTGGCTACAGTTTTACCAGTTGATAATCCTTCTCTGACAGTGATAAAACCAAGCACCTTCAGAAAAAGCAAATGTAGCCAAGATTCTACAAGATGATATCCCAGCCTCCAGTCATATGATGCCCAGATATTTCCAGTACTACATGCAATATTGCTGTGTATGACAGTCTTAGACTTTTCTTCAGAAGTGATAGCTGATAATTTCTGAGCCACATAGTCTTTTGGCATCTAAAATCCTTGCGTCAAGGTGTCCCACCTTTAAACTGTATTTTCTGTGAAGTACATGCCTTATCTTGTCTTCAGATTTTGGTTATATCACAGATACATTGCTGTCACCATCTGGACTGTAGTTGTGAGGAGGGAAAGTTCCCACAAGTATCCTCAGCACACCAGGGTACATTACAGACTGCTGCTTAGTGAACCTGCTACATTTGTTGGCCATATGGCATGAATATTGTGTATTGTAGAAAGTAGAATCAGAATAATATATCTATTTTTCTTGAGAGTTCACTGAAACGTTTTCCAGACAGGAGCTCCTCACATAGCAGCAGCATGGCTGAGAATAAAACTGTGAAAAGGCACACACAGAGAACTTGCAGAACCTTTTCTCTATGCTGTAGGACTGCTTGACAGTCTTGAGATCCAAGGTCGCACTGCAGAGTTGTTGAGCTAAACAGTGGAGCAAGGACCCAGAAGAAATAGGAAGAAGACCCCCTATGTAACCAAAAGATAATCCAAGATAACCAGAGATAACCAAAACACCTGCCCTAGGGTTATTAAGACTAAATTCCATTCAGAAATAACCTCAAGACACCGTAGACATGCTCTTCTGCTCTCCTCAACACTGCAGGGTTCAGTCTTTCAGACCCTATGTTGGTGAGTCTAGGAAAGAATGGAGTCATCTGGAGTAAAAAAAATGAGAAAGACAGGTCTGTCAAATAAGGGTGTTCCCTGTTCTGTTCCCTTCTCTTCCTTTTCCTAGGACTCAACTTGTTTTTGAAAGTAAGCTGTTTTTTTACCATTTTACCTTTATACAGTGATCCCAGGTTTTGGCACACTTGGATCTGAGGCAACTCCAAAATTCTTTTCTTTTCTTAATTACATTTGAAGATCCAGACAAGAAAGAGGCTAATGAATTAATGTTTATGAGAACTGAGAAACCTGTTTACAATTTCTGAACTATCCATAGTCTATGTGGGTTAGTTACTCAATCTACCCCACTATCTCTGTTCTGCATTTCCTAAATATACTCTGTTGAGACTAAAACTCATGAATGATTGTTGGACATGCAAGCTTTAGGAAGGTGTGGGCCCATAAGAACCTAGATAACAAAGTGGAGGGGAAAAAATAGAAATAATATGCCAGTCCAAACCCATCTTAACTGGCAGTATCTTGGAAAAAAAATTTAAGCTCTGTCAAAAGTAATTCTCTCAGCCTGCCTGTGTCCATAGCCAAGATAATCCTTTCAGAAATGTTACTTCTGAAGTCAAGTGCTCAAAACAGCTTAGCATCTTCCTTCAGGACCAAACCTTGTGTTCCCTCCTGCACAAGAAGCTGTCACATGCAAATAGCCATCCTGGCCCTGCAGCAGGAATTTGTCCGAAAGTAACCTTTCTCCATTGTTTAATTCCCTTCTCATGTCAGTCTCATGGTGGGCTGCTTCACAGTGGTTGTCAGGCAGCAGCTATAGCAAGCGAAAAGCTAAACAGACAAAGGAGTTTAGACGAGTCAGTATGCAAATATACATAAACGTATATGTATGTGTATATGTATATTCTTATATCTATTCTTATGTATATTCATATGTATGTTCTTATGTATATTTTTATGGATTGCATGTATATGTAGTGATTTTAGATGGAGTAGTACTGCAGGCTGCTGATCTCAGAGACTTCAAGCCATTTTTTCCCCCAGAAGCAAAGGAAGGTTTCATTTCCATGTGGGAAGAGATTGTCATGGGTTCTTTGACGGGTATCTGTAGATCTTACTCTTTACTCCTCTCTGGTTTTCCCCATGTGTCTCATTCTGGGAAAGCTTCTGCAGAAAAGAAACAGCTAGCCTGAAGATTGTAAGTGGGTTGGATTGAGATCACAAAGGAGAGGTCAGGAAGGCACTGGAAAGAGCTAAGCATTTATTTGTACACTAGGCGCAGGGGACAAGATATATTTGGGAAGGTGAGTAACATGACAAGGATACAGTGAGTAACTCCTCACTGCCCACTCATCCCATTTGCATACCATTTTTTTCTAGCTTATATTACTTTCTAGTTGCTGTCTCTTCCAAAGCCATAGGTTGCCCAGTCTGCCTGCTGATGCTAGCTGTTCCATGCGTACCTACACCAGAAGGGGAAGGGCATATCTGCAGAGGCTGTGGTTTCCCCAGTGTTGGCAGGTACCACGGCCACTGTTAGAAAGAGCAACTGGCACTTTAGCTACTTTTACAGCTCTCAGACAGCTCTAGATCTGTTCTTTGAGAATTTCCCCCCTTCTAGCTCTCACCAACTTATCTCCTCACCATGGGGCCTCTGGAAGAGACAAACAAGTCTCCCAGGAACTGATAATGTGTATGGGTCATTTTCAACATATGGTCAGAGGGAGACATGAAGCCTACCCAGGGCCCTGTCGAAATGCCTCAGGCTCAGAGCCTCTTTTCTTCCTGTGGGAAATGTACAAAGGAGGTCTTCTAGGGAGCCGTAGTCATGGATTGATCTCTCCAGAAGCAAAGGCTTCTAAATCTGTCCACCTGATTCTGCCATTTACCAAGAGAGAAATTGCTCAAAATATCTGAAACAACCCACTAGCAGTTCTTTACAACATGAAGAGCTTGTGCAGAGTTGCTGGAAGTTTTCTTCAGCCATAGATGCTAGGAAATTTAAAAATGTGTGTATATGGATGTATCTGTGCATGTATGTTACCATACTTGCAGTATATAGTAATTGAACAGAGATGTGATGCCAAGTCCAGCAAAGGAGATTGGCAATCCATTCTTCTTATATCAGCAGGACCTTAAAAATCCACAGGGATGTTGCAATGCCAGACTACTGGCCCATCTGCAAGATTGCCACTGCATATCCCTGGAAGTGCTCTTGGTAATGCTGTAAAAGAACATTTTCACCCCTAGTTTCATTCTAAGGCATTTTTCAGTGAACGATAAAACCCTTCTGATCCTAGAAACACTGCCTGTCAATTGAAATTTTGGGGAGAAGAAAAAAAAACAAGCAAAAAAAGAGAAAAAGATTAGATTTCCTGAGTTTACTGGAATCCTGAGTTTACTGTTACATTGTTCATGGGGTTTTCTTCATGCTTCCTGGGGGAGACAAGGAAGATCTGGGGTTAGTAGCAGCCCAATACAACATGTCTAGTAAGGGATTTGGTAAGAAGCTGAGGAACTCTGACCTAGCTGTGCTGTGACTGAGAAAGAAGGACGCTGCTTCTGCTTCACAAGGTTGGGAGGGTGAGTATGTGTGGTATCCTTGTACTGCACAGCAGTGACTAGCTTATCTTCAACACTCAGTCTTCAGGGTAGTGACTTACCGGGAAAGCTTTCTTACCCACCCTCCTGCCTCCCTTTCTCTCTTTCCCTCACTGTTTTGCAACAAATGTGAAAGGTGCTGATAAATACTGCAAGTGAATGATACTGTATTTAGTTGTTTATGCTCCCCTTCATCTGTGAATTCGTCTCAACATTGTTAAAGAGCAAGGATCGTTCTTTCATTGCTTTTTCACACAACCATGTCTGACACCCAAATATTAATCAGGATCATCTTCACCTCTCTGTTAACTCTTGTTGCTTCCAGCTGCTCAGAGTTTTACACTGGACTCTCATATTTTTTGTAGAAGATTTATTCTGAGGTTTGTACTCTGTGGTTAATTCAGCAGAGGTAGTAGGAATACAGCTGTGTTTTTAGTCAGCCTGAAGGTGCTAAAGAGCTCTATGCCTGGCTACTCTGTTTTATTGCACTTTTTAACTCTGCCTGGTGGCAGTGGTATTAACAGGTTTCCTTCTACAGGAGAGGATGGCATGGAATTGAAGCTACAAAATCAATGAAAATTCTTAGGTAAAGACAACAGAAATATTGTTCACAAAAACTTCCTTGTAATGTGTTTTACTGTGTCAATCCTTAACAGAAGTATGTGGTTACTCTTGATCAAGGATCAAGCCATTCCTTTCCAAGTTTTGCATTCACCTCATGTTTTCTGGCATAGCTACTGTCACTTTGCAGTCAACTTTCCTTGAGGCAGAGAGCTGTACAACGTTTCGCCCAAAGTAGCATCTGAAATCCCTGTATTGAGTGCAGTATCAGTGATTTAGGTGTTCCACATGTCAAGACATTTCATTTGCTCATGACTGATGGAAGATGTGAAGGTTGGGTACAGCCTTGGCTTCAGTGATGTGGTGGAGTTCAGGATCCACCACGGAGGAAGCAAAACAGAAAACAGGACTAGAACTCAATTTCTGGAGAGCTAACTTTGCCCTCTTCAAGGACCTATTTGGACGTTCTATTTAGAAGAGAACGTCATAGAGAGCTTGTCAATGTTCAGGCAACACTTCCTGCAAGCTCAAGACTGAATCCCCACGAGCAAGATATCAAGAAAAGGAGGCAGGAGACATGCATGGATGAGCAAGGAGTTCCCAGCAAATCTCAAATGGAAAAAAGTTCATAGGATGTGGAGAAAGGAACAGGCCATGTGGAAGGACTATTGATACAGCTTCAGAGTACTAAGGGATGTGACAAAGAAGGCCAAGGCCTGCTTGGAATTGAGTCTGACATGGGATATCAAGGACAACAAGAAGGGTTTCTACAAGTATATCAACAGCAAAAGGAAGAATAAAGAAAATGTGGGGCTTCTGCTAAATCAAATAGGTGTCCTGGTGTTGGAAGACACTGAGAAGATAGAATTATTGAATGTCTTCTCTGCCTCAGTCTTTACTGCTGAGAGCAGCCCTCAGGAATCCCACCCCTCAGAGGTAAGAGAAAAAGGTTGGAGAATGGAAGACTTGTTTGTAGAGGGTTGAGTTAGAGATCACCTAGGCAGATTAAACACCCATAAATCTACAGGCCTGATGGGATTGACCCACGTGCTGAGGGAGCTAGCAGATGTTGCTAAGTCAGTTTCCATTATCTTTGAAAAATCACAGAGTGGGAAGGATTCCCAATAAATGGAAGAAAGCCAATGATACTCACATCTTCAAAAAGGGCAAGAAGGAGGACCTGGGAAGCTACCAACCAGTCAGCCTCACCTCCATCCCTGGAAAGCTTGATAGAATAAATCATTTTGGAGGTCATCACCAAACATATAAAAGAAATTAAGTTCATCTTTACTCAACTTGTTTATCAAAATGTATGAAGGGATACAATGAACCCGAAGCCAGCTGGCAGATGGTACAAAACTGGGGGGAGTGGTTGGCACACCTGAAGGTTTGCTGCCACTCAGAGGGACCTTGACAGGCTGGAGAGTTGGGAATAGAGAAACCTAATGGTGTTCCACAAGAGCAGGTTTAGAGTCCTGCACCTGGGGGAGAATAACCCCAGAATGTACCAGCACAGGCTGGGCTGACCTGCTGGAGAGCAGCTCTGTGGAGAAGGACCTGGGGTCCTGGTGGACAATGAGCTGTCCCTGAGCCAACAGTGCCCTTGCTGCCAGCAGGGCCAGCAGGATCCTGGGGGGCACTGGGAAGAGTATGGCCAGCAGGCTAAGGGAGGTGATTGTGCCCCTCTACTCCAGTCCACTGAGGGCACATCTGGAGTGGTGTGTCCAGTTGTGGGCTCCTCAGTAGGAGAAAGACAGGGAGCTACTGCAGAGTCCAGCGCAGGCCACAGAGGTGAATTGGCGCCTACAGCACCTCTCTTTTGAGGGAAGACTGAAGTAGCTGGGCCTGTTTGGTCTGGAGAAGACAGAGAGGAGATCTCAGCAATACATGTAAATATTTCAAAAGCAAATGTCCAGAGGATGGTGCCAGACTCTTCTCAGTGGTGCCTTGGCAGGGGGGCTTGGACTAAATAAGCCCCAGAGATCCTTTCCAACCCTAAATATTCCTTGATTCTATGACATACATTAACCAAGAGATGGGAGTAAGAGATCTTAACTGTCTCTGCTTTCATGCGATGGCCCCTCATTGCTTGCTTGTATTGATTCTTTCAAAGTTAAAATGTGGAGAAAGTGTCAAAAGGACTTGCATTGTATTAAAAAAAATGTGTTCAGGAAAAATATTACTGAAGTTATATTCAGCTCAAATGCATCACTCTCCAAGCTTGATCCGTAGGGAGCTCACAATTAATCCTTCACCTGCATTCAAACAGGTTTGAATACACTTTTGGGGATTTATTAATCAAATTCCTGTTCCAAATCGCCAAACATTTCTTCCACAAACAGTTGAATTTATTTCCCACTCACCATTAGTTTATGTCATGTAAGAAAACCTAGTCTGTTAAAATGGTAGGAAACTTGAACTCTATATAATGTTTATTCTGTAGACAGTCTTTCCTGCAGTCCAATATAGAGTACACAACTTAATTGAATGAGGAAAGTGTTTCTCTTCAAGGATTTAATGTTCTTTGTCTCATCTCTAGAAACATTAAATACAGAATTCAAACATTGCTGTGTAAAATATATATTTTTTGTTTCTTTCTGACTAACACTAGGCAAGCATGTAAAACTGAATCCTCCCAGCAACACACACACAAAGCATTGTTGGGAGAATTGTGTTCCTGCTTAACAGCACTGCATGGACATCAGCAATGAATATTATAGAAAACAGGATATAGAATAAAGGTGATTGTTTCTACAGGATATGGATCCAAAGTCCTCAAGATGTTATCATGGCACAGAGGAAAGTCCAAACAGGAGATTTCTGCCATTTTTTTAAATGGACATACACTGCAATTGAGAAGAACTGTTGCACAGCTAGGTCCATTTATTCTGATCAACTTACTGAGGGCTTTCAAATACTTATTTAGTTACCTCAACACAGTACCTTTTTCTCCCCATCTTTGGGGTCTTTTAGATCACATGGTGGGGTTAAATGTAACCCAATAAAAAAGGCTACAAATGTTGTGGGATCCTTAGAGAAGTAGCTGATGCATCCTGGTCTCCTACCTGGGTGGAGGCAGGGTAGCCTTGCAAAAAAAAAAAGCACAATTTACCAGGGTCCTATGCAGTCATGGGACAGGGAGAAGAGGGGTGTTGCTAGGAGGAAGGATGTTGAATTCTGCAAACTTTGCCAAAAGAGAAACGAAAGGAGAAATGGAAATCAGGATTCAGCAGCAAGCTAGAATAAGTTTGGAGAGAAGGTCATAGAGACTTAGTCATACCTACACAAAGATGTCCAAGCATCTGGTCTAAGCTTGGTAAGAAAATACAAGTTTTCTTCTCTGGTTATGTAAAAGCTACTTGTCAGAGCTCTCTGCCAACTTAGCTACACTTTGTGTGGAAGAAAATACTCCCATGCAACTGCACTTTTCCCTAGCCCTAAGATGCCCAAGGAAGTATTGAAGACAATGGAACTACTACCTTGACAGCTAAAGGGGTACCTTCATAGGAATCCTGTCAGAAAATAACTAAAACCAGAATGATAGTCAGGGACTAGTCAGTCAGAGGAGGCACCACTGAGTAATTTAAATGTCTCAGAGAAGATAGCTAAAACACCAAATAGCCCCAAATAAACCTAGAATAGAAGTCTTGCCCTCTTGTCCTCTCCTGATGCCTCCCATGTAAACTCAAAATTATTCTTTCAGATTCAGGGGAGAAAGAGGGACATGACACCCAGTTTTGAACGTGACTAAGTGCTTTAGCCATTCATTTAAAAATATCCAGCCATGAAAATGCAGGTTTTTTTAGTTCTACACAAAGCACGCAAGTAAAATTGCAGTCAAAAGAATGTTCCCCAGCATTTCCCTGATTTCTCCCCAGGGTCTTTAAATCCGCTGATGTTAAAAAGATGTTAAAAAGGAAAACAAAGAACTACAAAAAGGCACATGAACACAGCTCTATAAATATAAAAAGGAGGGGGGAAAAAGCAAGCATTTTTTGTATTTTGAACTTGCCATTGTGTAGGCATTTTCCTACTCCATCACTGCTCTGTGCTCAGGACATTAAGAGAAGACTGATACTAGAAGGAGTCTTTCTGTTACATTGAGTCTGACCTGAATTTCCTTTCTAAGGCCTAGGAAATAAAATTGGAGAGATTAAGATCTACTTTTTACCCTTGCACTGAAAAACTTCACTAGCAAAGGGCAAAATTTTTCCAAGATAAACAAAAAATTTGGCTTAATTTTGTGTCTGGGTTATAAATACATTAGAAAGGGGGAGAATTCATCATATGAGCATATAAATAATAGCTCAATTACATTCAAGAATATGTGGGTGGGTGTCCTGGGTGGAATAATTTGCTAAAGCAGAGTTCTTCTTCCTTGCTTTTCCTCTTCCTCTTAATTTATTCCTCTTTCTGAATATGTGCTTCTTCTTTTTAACCTTTATTTATATCTTGCCTTTTCTTCTTTAATCTTGGTGATCTTTCTATAATGGGTCTATACACATCTTTCTTTAAGATTGGTTTGTTATGGACTAGATATTTATAATGGATACCAACACAGTGAAAAGCACTTAAGTGTATACCTAGCCTCACTTCTATGTTTCTAATGTCAAGAAAATATATATTTAAAATCAAAGGAATGCTTAACAGCTCTGTTGTACAAGTCTTGGTATGGTTGTTTTCACCATATTTTAGTACAGTACTGTACAACCTGCTGGAACATCAAAGACCCCTCCTTCCTTCTTGCCTTTCCTTAGACATTTCTGCTCTTGCTTTTTGTTTATTGTTTTGATTTTGTTTTGATTTCACTCAAAACTGATGCTTACACATAATAAAATTCTCCAACATTCAGATTTCTGTCAAGCCTCCTGGCTGATCAAGGCTGTCGAGGGGATCAGCCCCCTGATCCTGATCCAGGAACCAACCACTCCAGCTACTCTGTTTCTCTCTGTGTAGCTTGGCAGCAGTGAGGAATTTAAGAATCATGTCTGGCTTCAGAGCAAGACTCAGCAAGGATCTGGAAGCAGTAAACCACCTGAGACATGTGGTTAGTGCACCACACAGAGCAGTGAGCTGGAGATATGTGAGAGTATCCCCGAGATGGCTCCCATTGCCACTGCCCAGTGCCCCTGCAAGAAGGGAAAAGGAAACAGTGGAGTTTACTTAGGATTTCTTGGTCTCACACCTTCCTAGATGATAAAGGAGGTACTGTGTGCTGTGCAAGTCTTCCTCTCAGGTCGTTTTCGCTGTTAGTTTTCCTGTTAGTTGATTTAATTTTTACTGGGTTCTATTTACATCACTGTAATTATGCATTTTGTTATGGTGTCCCATAAATACAAATGTTTTTACTGCCAAGAGATGCTGGCAATATTTGTGAGTAGTCATCAGAGCCGATATTTAACCTAGTGCCTGAGCAGATCATGACCTGACGTTTATAGGCACTCAGTTTGGAAACACTTATGTATAAAGGTATCAAAGACAAGAAAGTTGGAGATGTGCTTTCTTTTTAAATCTGGGATCTTGTGCCAGGAGTTAGGAAAGCATTCAAAATTCCACAATGTCAACAAAAAGATTTTTCCTAGCCTCAGTGGAGTTTTGATTGTGTCTCACTGAGGGCGGGGTCAGCACTTTCACCAGAAGCACAGGACTGGTAGTCCGCTCCTTAAAAACGGTTACCCATCGGAGAGGTCTCTAATCCAAAAGATTAGAAGTGACTCCAGAGGTAGTTTTGTGCTGCAGCAATTTCTCAGGCTGTGGGAGCAAACCTCAAAAGCTCCTGAATGAATCCTGACAGAGGAAAAAAGCAAGGGCTGAGCAAAGCCTAAGGACCTGGCAAGCAAAACTTCAGAAGTCTTTTTTTTTTATTTTCAAAGTTTCTTTTGAAAAAGTGTGAATATTTTTAACATCTTTTCATCTTTTTAACCTGTTCCAGCATAGGAATCTGCTCCTACTGCTCCTAATTTCCATATTTGGAGTGTCCTTCTTTCACTGTTTAGAACATTCCAGGTTTATAGCAAATTATAAAAAAGCTTATGGTAGGTGGAACAATGTGAGACATGCCCTCACTTCCGGGCTCTTTTGAGGACAGTAACCCATAGCCAGGCAGGCTGTTTTACTTCTCACTGAATGGTTCTGAGTGGTGGGGTGATGCACAGCAGTGGATACTCTGCAGTGTCATTGGCAAGAAGTGGGACTGATGATATTGGGTCACTTCCCACAGGAAGGGCCTACAATGAAGAACATGGTGTTTATCTGACATGAAATGTTGGGAGATTATGTCATTGAAAATACACTGCACCTCCACACTAACACCTGCTATATCCAAAATGGTCCCCATTTAGCATCTGCATTTCTGATGTGAATGCATTGTTCTGTCTGAGTTAACTTGAGCTGTTTTAGGGAAGCATTCTGAGTGTTGCTGAGCAGAGATAGCACCACACACGGATATAAAAGCATTGTTAAGACAAGCTTTATATGGGATGTTCTGCCAAATGGTTCCCTTCCCTTCCTCTTCTCATTTCCTTGTTCTCCTTCAGCCACTGGAGAATGGTAATCCCTTTATTCACTTGTGCGTAAACCAGTGACTTCCCAGACCTGCCACAAAAGACATTTGACTCGATGATTTTTCTGGAAAGATATCTTTCCATCTTTACCTGAGGATTTTAATACTCTTATTGCAAATACTAAAAACTGTCAAAACTGTATTGACAGTCAGAATATGGAGAACCTTGCACTGACAGTTGTAAATAAAAAGGAAAATACTACAGCTAGTTTCATTCTTCCCTCTTACATAAACTTTTTTTCAATATCTGGTTTTGACCTTTAGAAACAACACATGCACAATGTCTTGCTCATCCCAAGTAGCAAGCTTTAACGTTTTGTTCTTAACACATAAAAGAGCAGGCAAACAACTATATCTGAATGGAGAAAGTATGGAGAACAAAGAAATTGCTGGTTCCTAAAATTTCTCAGAATTAAATAAGAAAATGAAAATCTAGGCATTAGAAACCTGAGTCAGGATTTCCGCATCTTGAAGATACACTGGCTAAAATCCTTTTCCTTCACTATTTCCTCCCAACCAAGAATGTCTCTATCTGTCTGTCCACCCACTGGTTGACTGCTGGACAGTCTATCCCTGCAGCCCATTCCAGAGGCAGTTGTCAGGGCGAGAAGGGATCATCACCTTTTCTGATGAGGCTGAGCACTACAGAGCAACATGCAAGAGCAAAGGGGCCCAGGGATGGCTCTAATGGCTCACAGGAGACATCTTCGTTACATTCTTGTCCCTCCACCAAAAACCATTACCTAAGAACACATTTAGTGTATTGAGGCTGCTGTCATGTTAAAAGAGGAGTTATACCATGGTGTTTTTAGGTGTGATCCCAGACATTGTCTTCTACAACTGTAGGAATCCTTCTAGCCCCCTAACCCAGACATTGACACAGGGGATAAGCAGTGTCCTTAGAATACCCTATTTCCAAGCATTCCAGTCTGCAGATTGGGTTCTTTCTCCTTTAACTGATTCCCTTCGAGTATTCCCTTCCCTTTTCCTCCTTAATTCCTCCCTCCATTTAACCTCTTCAACCATCCATTTTCCATGGCATGGCTTCCCTCTGTTTCCTCAAGAAACGACACTCTCATCTTTCACCAAGGAGGATTGTTGGAAGCAGAGTTCCCCACGTCAACTGAGAACTGCTCTATCTACCCCTAACATGATCCCCCAGGTGCGTGTCACTACAATTCCCCTTAATTCCAGCAATCCCCCTCCACTGCCTGGGCAAAGTCTTGCTGTGTATGACAGAGCAAACTGTTCTGGTGACAGCCATTCTTGAGCTCAGCTGCACTCATAACACATTACTTCCTTACACAAAAATAGTGGTAAGGGACTCGTGCTTTTCTCCTGCACCCAGAGGGTCAGAACATCACTATTTTGGTAAAGGGTGGAACATGTTCTGNCTTGGATGGCTCTTAAAAGGGCCTGAAATTTGAAAACCACAAACTGCACGTGAAAAGCTACTTCTTTTATGATATGGAATATTTTCTTCCACACAGTGATTCCCTGATGTCTTAAAATATGAATTTTGCATTTCCCAAAAAGAAATCGGGGAGGGCAGCGCAGAAATCACACATTGCCTTTTTTTCTAGCATCTCATTCCATCTTTTCTGCCCAGAATTCAAGGATAGGCTCCGACCTTCACATAAAAGGAATACAGCAGATGATTTCATCCAAAAGAAAGTAGTGACTTCAGATTCAGTTTGAGAATTTTATTAAAACCATAGGTTTCTATACAAAACTGAGGAGATTTCTAAAAAAAAAAAAATTTTATTGACATAGGAAACAATGCAATGTAAGTGGTTTGTTGATAAAAGTCTCTGAAAGCTATATACAGGATTAATACTACATGACTGTATAATGTAGACTGTCAGCAACTTTAGCAATATATACAAACTACCTTTACACCCATAAATATCTTATTTACAGCTAATAAATAACATCCAAAGCTAAATCATGTTTCCTTATGAAAAGAACCTTCACTATTTTGTATCCAAATTCTAAATGTGTTTGTATTTGATCCTGTATTAAGAGCACAGCTGTCCAGATACTTTACTTCTGAAGAACTTAACTTTTAAGAGAAAACTGCAATAAAATGTGGAATCTATAGGGACTAAATCACTGTATTTATTTTTAGAGATCTCAAATGCAGTGGCTCAATACTCAACCCCACCCTCAGTGACTCATCACATCTCTGCTGTAGTTTAATCAAATGTGAAATCAAATGTGAGCAAATTCAGAGCTATTAATATTCCAACATATTGCACTGTTTAAGACTTATCCCCAAAAATACTAGCAGCTACAGTTGGAAATAGGAAACAAATTGTGCACATAAACACATACTTTTTTTTCTTTGCTTTAAAGATGGCATGATATTGGAGAAATCACCATCTCCATGCTGTCTTGCACATGCAGGAACAGACCACAACACCCAGCATCAATAGCTAACATTACACTTCTCCAAATATCTACCTTCAAGCCCTTGTACCTCCCCAGCATTTTATTTACCCTCTAGAAAGTTACAAGAGGGCTACTGCACCTTTCAGCACAGTAAAAAATTACATTTTACTTAAAAATGAGGAAGCAGACTGCCTTCCATATATCTCTTTTTTCTAATTTGCAGTATAGCTAATCTGAGTGTTTTTCAGAGCACTCTTTCTTGTGGAGCACTCAACTAGGCTGCTTTTAATTGGCTCAGCTCCTGCTTCCTGCTGAATTCCATCTCATGGAAGAAAACTAAGCAGCTCCTAGCACTGTACCACAGCCAAGAAACAAACTGAGGTGGATCGCTGGCAGTCACAATTCCAGTACAGGGAAGTGTGAGTATCCTTGTTAGCTATCAAGTGGATTCACTTGCACTGAACACTGCACACAGCAGCCACTCAGCTGCATGACTGACACTTGGTGTCAAAGAGCAGAGAAACTGTGGCAGTTTTGGCATACATGACGCAAGCAAGCGGGGAGAGGGTGGAGGGTGGGGGAAGATATCTGTTTCCTGCATTTTCTGGTGGCTCAATTCCTCTGCAGTTCCATTTTAACAGTGTTGAAGGCTAGACAGTTTCATTTGCAATAACTGAAAGCAAAGATAAAATATTAAATGTCTGCATAAGACACTGGCACTGCTGCCTTCTCCTAGAGCTGCAATTTATTCCAGGGTAAGCGGCACAGAAGTATATAGCTTAACAGATCATACCTATGGCTAAGCAGCACTGGCATCTACCCCCAATTAAACACATTCATAACCACAAACTAAAAAATTCATCCCCATATTAAGTCAGTCCCTGACATCTTCTAGTACTACACACAGCAAAGTTGTTTCTTTTCACATGGGAAACCTACTTATTTGCTAATCACACGCTTGAAAATTATGAACTCTCTCCACTGAACTGCCTGAAAATTCAGTTAGCCAAGACAGAAAACAATCTGTCTAGCTTCAAATTACCCCTGAAAAAAAAAAAAAACAAAAAAACAAACCAACCAACCAACCAAAAAAACCCCAAAACCAAACCAAACAAAAAAAACAACAAAAAATAAAACCAAGTACAGGGCTTTGTTTCTTTTCAATAGATATTAAAAAATTGTTATATATGATCTGATGTCAAGAAACCTTGTCACAAGGCACCATGATTAAGCAAAATCACCTATATCTTTTCAGCACTCCAAAATTTGGCAGGTTGTTTTGCAGGTTTCTTTTTGGTTTTAAGTATTTGTATAATGTATCTTTATGGTTAGTAACTTCATATGCTGAGACTTTTTTACAAGAAGTCTCTAAAATAGATAGGAATAGCAGGCAAAAATCCAGCAGCAGATAAATATTTCTATATATTTGGTTCTGAACATCCAGTCCACAGGGATGAACAGATTCTTCTCCTCCCCAGTGTGAAAAATCTTTGTTCTTGTCATTTAAGCAGATTCATGAGCAGAATTTTCTTTTGATGCTTTCTTGGTACTGTAGAAAAAAAAATGAAATATAAGGGTGATGAGGAAGATTTAAGATACTCGTTCCCTCTTGTCTTATTTTTGAGAATTAGTATTTTATAACTCCCTACTTAACAGGAAGATAAATTATGTGCTTGGGCTTCTCCTGGCTTCTACTTGATTTTGTATCAGATACACACACAGAGGTCTCAAGGTCTGTCCAGGTCACTGTCCCAGAGTAACAGCCAGCACATGTGCATTTTTATGCAGAGCTAGATCTCAGTCCAGAAGTGTCCCCATGAGACTCTTCATACACAGTAATTGAACTAAAATAAATATAACCACTTCTCTATCTCAAACTTCAGTGGGTAAAGTCCAAAGACTGTCCTCACGTTTAATCTGGGTCAGGAAAATTATTGATAAAAATATTAAAGTGCACCAAAGGGCTATTAAACAAAGGCAGAAGCTCTGATCCGTAGAGATGAAAATCTCAGGAATTCACTCACCTGATGGCTGCCATCAGAAAGCAGTGTGCCAAGAGCACCTTCTGCTACTGGCCAGTAAGGAGGGAGGGCTCTGAGCTGACCCAGTATGGAAGTTTGAATGTTCTGCAGCTAAGTGTAGGGACTCTCAAGACAGAGACAGAGCCTAGCACTCTTTGTGCTAGTGCCTTGCCTGTAACCCTCTCCAACAGTCCCCCATACTTGGCCACCGAGTGACTGTCAGAGGCAGCGACTAGCACTTGCTTCTCAGATATTCCAACAACCACACAAGGATGGTTAGCAGAGAAACAAGCTAAGAGCTTTTAATCTGCTAGAGTGGCCATAAGCAAACCTCTGGTTAGTCTGAGCTGTGATGCTTCTGAAGCCTTGAGAAGACTAGTTCACAAGTCAATTAAAGGCAAAGTTTTATTACCACTTGAGTAGTAATAAAACAATCTAAAACCAATAGTGATTACTCATACCCTCCTCTCTTCCTGTTGACAGGCTGCTCCGAGCATTTCACAAATATTGCTGCCTCTTCTCCCTTACCAAGACGTGAGGTGCCATCTCTAGAACAGAAGACCACTCTGTGGAATAAATATTGGAAAAACAAAAAAACCATGACTGAGACATACATCTCTTTTTAATCTTAGAAAGAAGACTGGTGCTAGGAAGCAGTCTTTATACTTTGTTACGTGGGGCACTGCTCTTCACAGGCCGAAAGTTATTTTTAAGAGAGAATTCTGTAACAAAAGAAATGCTGTGCAAGAACTGGGGAATGAATTATACATGGGAATCAAAGATAGCCATAACTTTCACTGATCCAGAGCAAAAATCTGCTGTGGCTAAGAGAGCAGAAATCCTACCCCAAAGTGTCTTGGAACTTTATTTACACCAGTCTTTATGTGAGTTTTTTGTCAGGTGACTAAACTTGGAAGAAAGCCATACTCCCTCAAATGTTTGCAAACGAAGTAGGCTGCAATTTCCAGAAAACATGAGCACTTGCTTTTCTACTTATCAGTATTTTCCCCACCCCCATATTTGCTCAGCTCTGATAACTGTTCTTTGATCAAGTGACTGACCTGCTTATTCAAAGAAGGAACCTATTATTATTTACTATACTATACACAGGACACACACATACTCTGTTCTGGGCCCATGTTCTGCAAACAGATCTCATGTTTAGTGAATATGAGTATTTCAAAAGATTCATGTCAAAGCACTTCTGTTCAGACTTTGATGTTTCAACATTCACGCATTAGCAAAGTCCTGCAGCAGTCACATTTCAGTTTTCACCCACCATTCAGGTATTCAACCTCTATGAAAATCCAACTTAACTAAGCAGTAATTTCTTGTGCAAACACACTTTCGGATGGATTTCTAAAAATCTCCATCTGAGCATGCTCATTGTGACAAAACCAATGGAAACTTTCAGCATGAAAAAGGAAGACAGAAATTGAAAACACAGTCACTGATGCTGGTTCATGGAGATACTCTCCTGCATATCATACCTAACCTCAAGTAGATACAATAGTGGGACACAAATTATTTACATGAGAGTAAGACTACAAACTGCGAATCCCAGTGGAAGTAAACAACTGAACCTGGCTGATACAAATGGTGGTTTGACACAACTGGAGCCCTGCTTATCATTACGCTGCACCTATCTGTAACTGCTTAACATGTATGTCCCAGCTTACAACAATCAAAACAAATTACTTTTTCTGAGTTTCTCCTGACTTCACTCTGATTCTCTGGATGTCAAATGTAAAAGGAGTCCACCAGTCTGACCAGCTGAAGAAGGTGTCTTTTTCCCACTGCAGCTTCAGCATAAGCAGGTCTCCAATATCCACTTCAGTGTAAATCAGGAAGGAGAAGGTCTTGTTTGAGGAGACTTCAGGCCTGTGGGGAGAAAAAAAACCAAAACAAAACAATAAAACACCTGAAACTCTTGGACAGACAAGGAAAATTAAGGAGCAATGGAACCTGGAATTTTTGTTATCCGGAGAGGATAGCAGCCTTTTGCATAGTTCTGACGGATGAAGTAAGGAAAAAAGAAAAAATCACCTCTACCTTGTGCAGAGGCAAAAGTAACAACCTTCTGTAACAAGGCTGGTAAATCCTGGGACAATCTGCCAGGCAAAAGTTGTCTTCTCCTGTGCTGGTGACTCTCAAAAAAAACCAGACAACCACCACTCATAAACAGTTTACATTCCTCAGATCAGAAAACAGGCTTTGGTGTTTTCCAGGTCCATTCCTTCCAGCCTGTGTCTAGAGATGTACACACAAACTCCTGGTAATTTGCAGAGCTGTGAAAGCAAACCCCAAGCCTCCCTCAGCTTCTCCACTGAGACCTTCAGACACATAAGTCTGCATTTAAAAAGGTTTGACATGGTATAAAGATACTGAGAAGAAAATAAGAAAGCACTGGAAAAACTCTTATTAGGCTGAGTCACAGGTCAGACTTCACATTTCCATCTTTCAGATATCTTATCAAGAAGAGCTCCTGTAGGGTTTGGTTTGTTAACTTCAGGAGTGAATGCAACTCCTTGATCAAGGACAAGAGGAGATTCTGGGACCCTGTAAGATTATTGCAGCTGGAGCTCGAACAAGCTTTTCAGTTGAGACTTTAACAAATTTAGGTAAATTCAACCATACTTTGCAGTTGTTTCTGTAGCTACTCACAGTATGAAAGCAATGTTCTCACTCTCATCTAGAGTGCCATAGAGAGAGATCAGGAATGGCTGGTTTGTCTTGGTCATGTTAGTCTTTCCAAAGAAATGGATCTTGACCTGGTAATGAAAGACTGAAAGAATACAAAAGAAAATTCCATTAGGAAAACTCAACCTCAAAAGGACAGCTGGTGACAAAGCCACCCTGCCCCACCTCAGAAAATCCCAGACTGGAATACGCGAACTTCATCAAAATGAGTTAATTTCCCTGCAGGCATCCAAGGAACTGTTTTGTGAGAACATAAATATTAGCAAGTAAGGCAATCACCATTAAAGAACACCTTTGCAGTTCTTGCAGCTAAACTCTACACTCAAGCTGCCACTATAATAACCCCAGAGTATGCAGTATCCAAACCTGCCATTGAATATGTAAGACTTGCTATACTTCGCTTGAAACAAGTGAGCTGGGCCCTTCTCTTACAAGGA